>WYDI02023756.1:53666-77051 GCA_009867235.2 Psittacus erithacus | reverse complement strand
CATTGAGCCATTGACCGCAACTCTTTGCGTGCGACCATCCAGCCAGTTCTTTATTCTCTGAGTGGTCCACCTATCAATTGATGTCTCTCCAATTTAGAGACAAGGATGTTGTGTGGGGCAGTGTGTGATGTACATCAGCTTCCCTGTCCACTCTCTCTGAGTAGAAAGAAACTAACAGAAATTATGAACAAAACAAAATAGACGGAAGAAGCATGAAATTGTGAAATCACAAATATTTCGTCACAGTGGAGAAGCCAAAATGCATCCCCAGCCTCAAGATTCTTTAAGCGGATGAATTAGCTGCAAAGTCTCTACGGCATTAGATGTTTTGTGATGATCACACTGCACTTACTGCTTCTATTATTTGTGGAGCACATGCAGGCTAAAATAATGTTTTATTTCAGAGTTTGTAAGTTGCAGCTACTTCTCAAGAAGTATGTCAGATGCAAAGCTAGAGATGCAAAAATTAAATGGCAGAGTAGCACTACCAATTTCACCCCCAAACGCCTATGACTATGTGGGTGGGGGAAGCAAGGAGGACAGCTATTTCAGAGTTTGGCTCAGTTTAAAGCTCACTTCTGTTCCTGACTTCTCTTCATTGCACCAGCTTCCCAAAGTTCACATATTACCCTCAAAAGCTGGCATCGAGATGAACAGGGCTGGGATCCAAACAGGACATAAGCTGGTTATTACAAAGGACCCTGCTCACCACTGACTTCTGACTTCCCAGCTGTAACTTCAGAAATACAGCTTATTTTTGAAAGGCTAATGTAAAATACCAGAGGGATGCAAGCTTTTCCAGTAATGAACACAGGAACTGCTACCAGCATACACAGTACTTGGGAACACTCAGCACCTTTGAGAACTAGGATCTGTATCTCTCTGATTAGGCACCCAGAACTGGTGCCCTGAAGGCTTGGTCCTGTACCTCCATTCAGTATCAATTACCTCCTCCAGCTTTTAGGTACAGAGACATACAGTATACAGATACGCTGAAGAGATAAGCATTTTGAAAGCCTTTCCGGTTCTTTTTCAGAACATCAGTTACTACTCCAGAATGCCTCACTCATCAACATGTCTCATGATCATTACTTTAAAGTCCACAGGGGAAACTGTAAACTACTATGAACAGCAATTTATACTACTGAGAGTCTTGACTAAGCATCATCTTCTGCACTCAGACACATTTCTCTGGGAATAAAGAGACAACAGCCACACAAGCTCCACAGAACAGCTCAAACTCAAGTCTGCAGTGATGCTTTTGCTACACTGATGAATGGACAGAAAAATAAGTATCTATTTTGCCATTGTTCTGTTCAGAAGAAAAGTAATGACAGGACAGTAGCAAGACCTGAAAATTATATAAAATGTCTTGGCACTATGAGAAAAATCTCTTTAGGATAATTAAAAAAAAAAAAAATCCTAATGAAGAATGGCAAGGAGGTGGTAAGAAATTCTGTCCATAAGACTCCAGGTAATAGTGAGGACAGCAACACCAAAACAGAACAGCTAAACCGAGCCTTCTTCAGAAGTCCCAACCAACCTCTTCTTTGCAGTATCAAGTCCATGCTGATGAAAAGCCACTGAGTTTTACACAGCAAATAAGGCCTGACTTCATTACATAAAGCATTCCAAGAAACTCTACTAAATCCAAGTTTTTTCAAAGCAGTATGTGACTGGCAAGCACCGTCTAGCCTTTTATTTTATTCTCTGGCATGTAGATAATCTTCACAAGTATTAAACTGTGCTGATCAAATATTCTTTTTCAAGGTTCATATTCTTGTGTCTGTTCAGTTATATTTTATGGATCATACTTCAGCCTCCAAAATAACAACGGAGAAACTGGCCAGGAATTAGCCAAGAAGAGTTAGCCTTAGAGCAGAATTTGCCATCTTGAAAATACTGAAGTAAGGCAGCCCAAAGTAGCCAACAACTGTTTGCTGGCAGACAACATTAAGGCCTCTTTAGCTATTTTCCATATGATCAATTCACCAATTAAGACACCAGCACATCAATACCTTTTGTCTAATTCATTATTTATAAGTCATTCATTCAGCCTCCTTAAGCACTCAGTATGTATCTAGTCTTCACAAGGCCTGTTCATCAGACAAACATCCCCTGACTAGGCAGGCAACAACAGATCTGTTAGCAATGGGTTATGGTTCCCTACCTTCTCAGGAATTCACAGGACATCTATGGCAAAGCCTTGAACTGACTTAAGGTAATTTCCATCCTGGTCCACTTTAATCTTCTTTAATATTTCATACCCTTGCTCAATACTCTGATCACAAGTTAAAGTACTGAAAAAAACCCACACACATTCCTCTCTTGAGGCAGACCTGACAGGACGCTGTGGGAAACTCCGTATTTACTGGAGATTGGTGTTTCTTTAGAAAGTGAGATATTTAAGTAACGCCCCTCACTAGAATTAATATGCAAGGTCATTAACTGGGATTTGGATTTGAAAATCCAATTAACATCAAAAAAAACTGAACAGCAAAATAGTCTCATTTAGCTCCCTGAAGATACACCTAACAGATCTCTATCAAACTAATTAAAGAATGATATTCCAGACTGAATGTCCAGTCACTGCACTTCTTGAGTGAAAGTACCCCAGATGCTCCCAAGCACAGCAGGCATGTGCTATCTAAACGCTACCAAAGAAGTGCTGGAAACAGCTCCCTTACAAACACTACAGCTGAACCCCCCGTCTAACTACACAGGCTTCAGGAAACTGCAATGCAGCCTGCCCAGTGTTCATTACAGAGGCCCAATACAAGAGAGGAAGCTACAGACAGGTTGCGAGCAAGCCAGAACATAGAAGTAATCTACCCCAATCTATCATGGAGATAAGTATGCAGCTGATATAACTCATGTAAAAAGACTTTGGACTCAACTAGTCATAGTCTCAGGAAATGCGAAGAGCTACTTGTCTCCCCCATTCTCACCCTAAGATCATGGTCTTAAAAGAAAATAGTATGAAAAACCTCTGGACATCTTATTCTCATGAGCAGACTCATTTTCCAGTTACAGAAGAACTTAAGTAAGCGAATGGCAAATCTGTTAAATGTCAATAACACCAGCACAACTTGCTACTGGAAGCCAGATGATGCTCTATGGAGAACAGAAACAATACTGATTGGGGTACTTACCAGATTCACTGTTTCTGAAACTGAGCCAGTGTCTATCTCAACTGGCTCATGAACCTTTTGTCCTCCACTCTTATGCAGTATAGATGTGCCCTACATCATGAACTTTCCCAAATGCACTCTAGGGAAGTGTTGATGTCCTTCTCTTGTATCCAGTATATTCTAAGAACACACCAAACTTTCTTACTAGACAAGCTGGGACGTCCTCCCTGCACATACAGTACTTAAAATACTCATTCAGCTGCTGCTCTGGGAAGAGACCTCACAGATACGTATTTTTCTCTTGAACTATTTGCCATACTGCCTTTAACACTGTCAGTATGTTGTGGCTATGGATCTCAGATCTGAGCTGTGGACTAGGGTTACCTGGTGGAAAGATCATGAAATATTCCAGAACATATCCCTAGGCTCCACTACTACACTCAGAAATATTGAAGCAGAAAGGGTGAATGGCAGATTCAAAGCAGATGAGCAGCAAAGGGCTGATTTGTATTACAGCAAATGATCCAATCTGCATCAAATAAAGATGAAAGCAGGACAGGAGCATAGTCAGATTGTCTCCATCCTACATGGTATCTGTACTTGGCTGTATTTCTGGCCATTGCTCTATTTTCAATACTATTATTTTACAGTGTTAGGAACCAAGCCACCACAGCACTGATCTTCAACAAATACCATGCAAAAATGAACTTTAATCTAATTTGCACATAATGCAGGCTAAATCCAGGCCAAAGATATGGCTCAGTGTACAGTAGCTTATTGGCAGAGAATGAAGACTAAGCTCAGAGTACTGGTGACTGCAACATCTCTCACACTGTGTGAGGTTGTGTGATAGAACCTTACCAAGGACCCCAGAACAAAACAACTAAGCAAAGACAACATTAAGATTTTTGAAGGAAGAAGAAAAAAAACGTAGCATATCTGCAAAGAAGTATTGGGCAAGTGAAAAAGGAAAAAATGTGGTAACAGCACTTAAAACCAGAAACCATACACTGCATTAGAGATGAAGAGTGATAAATGGGAAGATGAAGTGCCAAGTAAACATAATCTAATTCTGATGGAGCTACTGGGAATTACTCATCCAGCTGTTTCCAGCTGCCCAGCCTGTGTTGGAAATGTCTGTGTCTGGCACTGATCATGTCAGACCTGTGCTACATCCATTCTGCATTGACTTGAGGCCCCTTGCGGACTGCAGCTGACAGGCTTTCAGAGCAGCAGCAGAACTGCTTTTACTCCTTTCCCATGTGGTGGCTGCTCTGGGATAACTAGCTCTTCAATCCCTAATTTTCCTTGCACAAAGCTGTACCAAGCAAAGCTGAAAGGAGGAGAGGGGAGTAATGAGGTGATAAAAATACTCACAGGAGTAATATCATAGTAAAAAAGCATCACCTCTGTCAGCAGCTAATAGCAGATATCTAGGAGGACCTCAGGACGTGCCAAATTTACAGCAACACTCCTACTCTCATAAACTCAATCATCTGACTAGAGTACTTCCAATTAAGAAAGGGTACCTTTGCATCCAATAGACTTCAATGAATTTCTTCCATGGATTTGTTCAGGTGTTTTTTGAAACCCACGCAAACCTTTTAGCATCCCTTACATTCTCTAATAAGGCAAGCCTAAACATTTCACATCTTAACAATAAGCTGTGTGAAACAGTGTCCTCCTGTTTTGAGCAGTGTTCCTGCTAGTTTCTTTTCATGCTTCCTAATGGTTCTGTCAGAAGGGACAGCGAATAATTTTGCCTATTTGCTTTCTCCATAGCCATCAGAATTTCCAAAAGGAAATCTTAAATAGCTCTACAAATGAGGGCAGTACCACCTCCCCCATTTTATAGGTGTACAAATGGAGACAGGAAGAAGGAAGAAGGCTTACTCAGGCTTACTTGAAGGCTAAAGCAAGGGGCAGACATAGAAAGTGTATGAGTTTAGTTCCTACTCAGTGTACCTACTCATGTGGGGATATAACCTTTCAGTTTCTAGAATATTAATTTTCAGTAAACAAAAACTTACCTAGATTTAAAAGAAAACAAACACACTGAGAAGACTTAAAAACATTATCGCATAAGCGCTGAAACCTGTAATTTAGAAGGAAAACTCTTTAGGCCATAAGATGGCCCTCCTTTCTAACTGTCACCATTATACATACTCGCGCCCATTTTAACATGTTTCCTTATATTTATTCATGGCTAGAGGCCAAGGGCTCATCAGCAAATTATCTACTGCTACCAGCCTAGATCTACAAACTAAAGAAATCACATAAATTCAGCCCCTTCTTCTGTGTACCTCACTTTTAATTCCAACTTTTACTTTAGTTTTATAAATACTCAGCAGCTCCACAGGATTCTATATTAAATGTCCTTACCTTAGCTGATACGGAGGTATCTTGATAGCAGCATCAGGAGAATCCAAGGTTTCTGCATAACCAAAGGGAACAATAGGGCTTTTAAAAGAAACTTCTAAGTTCAGCCACAGTACTACATCTGACTACAATATCTCAACCAATGATCCTAAAGTTTATACCTACTCCAGCTTACAGAACAACAGTCACTGCTGCTCCAAGTCACCAAAGGTTTTCATGAATCTGCCAGGGCATTGGGTACCCAGTGAGAAGGCATTGAGTACCACCTTTTTCTTAGTGAAAGGACTGACGAAATTAGTAAGAATATCAGCATTTTGGCAGCACAGTACTGGAACACTACAGAGGATATTAGCATGGCTGCTGTGCAAGGGTAACACAGAGTTAATGAAGCAACGCATGGCACGTCAAGCTGAAAGGCCAGTAATGAGACAGCAACAGGTATGAACTACCATAGACTGCTGTCACTAGGTGTGGATGTAAAATTAAAAAAAAAAAATCAAATCAATTTTAAGTGTTATAGCTATGCTGATGTAAGTTAAGGGTCTTGCTGATTTGTGCTCCAGGTAGCTAACATCAAAAGCACTTCAAGTCACAGCCAATCTCTGGAAATGGGTGGATTATGGAATATACCTAAGCACATATACCCTTAAAAGAAATAATTTTATTGATCATCATTTCCCTTATACATCAAGGATAAAACAGCTCATGGAATCCAGTAAAGAAAAATACATACAGCTTTTGAAATAGATGCTAGAATGCAATCCAACAGTGAAAAAAAACTGTACCGGAGGGCTTTTTACGATGACTGAGGAACCGGGGTGGGGGGGGGGGCCTTCAGAGAACTGATACTCCCCTCCCCAACAAACAGAAACTGACTAGCTGCTGACATCCGTATCAGCCTCGCACGACCCACGGAGCAGCCCCAAGAGGCGAGGCGACGAGGGACGCGGATGCTCTCCGGGACTGCCAGCAGGTGCCACAGCCCCTGCCAGCAGCGCGGAGCTCCTGAGCGCTTTGAACCGCTCCCGGGCGTTTTGAGGCGCTCCAGTCCCCCGTCTCCCGCTGGAGGCTCGGCGGCCAGAGCGGAACAAGTTTGTTGAGGTCTCCCTGCCTCCGCCGTTACAAAACCGCTCCGTGGGAGGCTCCTGCCCCGCGCCGCTGCGGGCAAGGCCGTGCCGTGACCCGCTCCGCTCCCCCGCGGGCAGTCCGGCTGCGGCAGGCTCCGCCTGGCCCTTACCGATAGCCCAGGTGCAGCTCTCCTTGATGGCCCTATGCTTGCTGCCCGACGCCTCCTTCTGCAGCTTTCGCAGGATTTCTTCCATCTTGCCTCCCCTGGGATCCTCGCGTCGCCGCAGGGGCTGAGGAGCAGGCTGCGAGGAGGAGGAGGGCGGTGCAGACAGCAGAGCAAAGACGGGGCTGTCCCCGCCGCGGCCGTGCCTACGCGGGGACGGTGCGAGGCACTCCGCTGCCGCCCTGCAGCCGCTGATGAATCACGCCGAGCTCCATGGCGGGGACACGTCAGTTGTTGCCGCTGCGGAGTCCCTCCTCCTCCTCCTCCTCCTTCTTCTCCTCTCCCACCCCGGGCGGGCTCCGGTGGCGCAGCCGGGCTGGGGCCAGGCCTGGTCCTGCCCGTTGCGGACACAACCCGGCTGCTGCTTCTTTCCCTTGCTCCGTAAGCGCGGGGAGTCCCTTCTCAGAGCCAGGAGGAGAGGGGGCGGAGGTTGCCGCTGGCCGAGGAGGGCCCGGGGAGAGGAGCCGGGGACTGCGCCGCCGGACTCGGACCCTGCGGCGATAGTCGCCCCACGGGAGGAGCACAGCGCGGTCGAGCGGGATGCGGCCTGGCCGGTTGCCATGGCAGCCCCTGACTGCCCGCAGAAGGCGGGAGGGGTGGGTTCGATGTCTGCTTGCGGCGTACGCTCGGCGGCTCCAGCAGCTGCAGTCGCCGGGTCGGGAGACGCCTTGTGCGCTTTGCAGGACTGAGGCGGGGACCAGCCTCTGGGCCTGTCCGGCCTCCGCACCGCTCCGCTGCTGGGCACGCCAGGGCCCTGTAGGGCTAGAGTCTTGTTTCCCAGCCCCGCCAGCCTGCGCTGCCCTCCGTGCAGCCCTGTTACAGGGCAGCCCCTCTCTCCCGCAGCGTCCCAAGCGGAGAGGCAGGCTTGCACCCCCGCATGTGTGCAGGTGCTGATCATCCCTTGAAATCAGTGGATCAAATATATGGCTGTGAGCCCTGCAGGACCTATGCTTTTTTTCCTCAGATGGCAGGTGCAGAGGGTCATGGCTCAACCTACTTGCCTGTGCCTTGAAAACAACGCGCACCCCTGTGTTCCCGCAGCAAGCCAGCCCCCAAGAGAGAGAACTGCAGCGCTGCTATATTAGACCTTCCTCTTCGCACCCCAAATGCTTTCTACCCAGCAAAACTGTCTTCTTCAGTTTCTTGTTTCCCTGCCTTATCTCTAGGATATGCTACTTGCCCTTTTTGTGACTGCATCAGTTGATCGAATGTTTTAATGCTGTTGTCTTGATGCTGAATCTTTGTTAATACAAGAGCAGGCTAGGAAAAATAATAAAAAGACTGTAGATAAGAAAGGCAGCCCAGGTAGCAGCTGGCAGCACTAGAGGTTATGTTTCCTACTGCTAATTGGAAGAGTATCAATTGTGAATTACCAGACAGAATATTGGCACCTAGTGAATCAGCCTTTGCATTTCCCATAGGATATTGGGCTTTCAAAGGCTGTCCCTTATCCAAATACTTACAAGGGATGATCCTGCTTGTGTTTGGAAGTATTATGAATGCATAATCCGTTGTTGCATTTTAAGGTTGGAGTGTAAAACTTGTGTCTGAAGAAAAGGATTTAGAAATTTAGAATGATGCCAGAAAGGTTTGAAGGTGGATAGGGAATGCCTAGAACTACAGAGCTACAATAATAAGGATTTTTATAAAAAAAAAAAACAAACACAGAAACCACAAAACCAAAACAAACAAACAAACAAAAAAACCCGCACCCAAAACTCAAACCAAAAACCAAAACAAAACTCTGACAGAAATAACAGGAAGACCAGTAAGCTTCAGATTCTAGGGCATAAACCAGCCTTTAAGAAACTGGCAGTAGTTTTCCAAGGTTTTTTATCTATGAAGATGCATTGCCACCTTCCTGGAGTGAAAAACTGGTAATATCAGATGGCCAGGATTATCAGTGAACTGTGACTTTGTAAATTAAAGCTCCAGTTGAAGCTGATGGATTGTTCCCCACCTATGTGCTTAGTGGATGATGTGCTTAGTGGAAATGAGCACAGCAGGCAGTTTCTGTCTTTTCAAGTCTTTGAGTATTATTTTTTTTTTTGGGGGGGGAAGCAACAAAAACAACTGTGGTGGTCTTTGAGGTATTTTTAATGTAGAAACTATGTACCAGAGATCACTTCAACCTGTGGAACACTAAAAGATAAATATGTATCTATTAATAGTAAATAATTAATTGCTTATTTTGAGGAAGCTATTGATGAAAATTAATTTTTCATTTTAGATTATTTTCTAGCTCTATACATCATCAACTTGGTAGTTAATTTCTCTGTGGTCTTTACAGGAAGCCCTTTGCATCTGAAATCATTACCAGAGCTACAGTATTTTCACAGATGCTGATGTCATAACAAATAATAAAAAACAAGATTTGCATTTATTTGTGTTTCACTCGCTGTCCAGTGCCTTCAAGCAAAATGGATCTATACTGATAAACATTTTTCCCCAGTAATTATGTCAGCAGAACGAGAGAAAAAAAGGCCATATTCGGGCTCTTTAGAGCATCTTAAGGTCTGCTTATATGCTTATACAGACAGAAAAACAAGTAAGATGGTGAATCTTCTCAAGCAACCGTATGTCAAGAGTACCATGAGACAGCTTGCTGATACTTTTCACGCAAGGCCCTCCATCCGCAAATGAGCAGGAGTCCGTCAATCCTTGTCTCTGCTGTCTAAGTTAAACACATAAATACACAGTACCCATGTCTTGCTGGAAGTCAGCCACTGAATGTTGTTAGCTTAGGGAGGAGGTTACATTTAACCAGTGCTTCAGGCTCCCCTTTGAAGCAAGTGGCCTCTAATGTCACAAGATCTAAAGGCCAGGTAGAGAACAGATATGACAGCAAAGAAGCCTCCTATCTTCTGCTCCAAAGAGGCAACTCCTTGTCATGTCCTGACTGTTGAAAGCCGGCAGCCTGAGGCTAGGACTCAGCTCTGATGGTCCCCTGCACAGCTCAAGCCTTCTCCAACCAGAAGTCAGGAATATCCTATGCAGATCTGGTATCTGCAGGTTATGCATCAGTAAGATGCAGCAGCAGAGATGCAGTATGCTTTTGTGACTCTCACTTGGCAGTGCTACTGATCTTTTGCGTTATGTGAATGCAGATTATATCCCAGGATATATCCACAGCTCTGAACACAGCCAAGAAGCTGTAAATAAAGCCAAGCTACTCAAGATACCCAGGGTAATAGAGTTGTATTACTACAATTCTCTGTCTAGGCTAGTATGCAGATGTAAGGAGCAGCATATGCTTACCTTCAGAGATCTCCATGCTACTATGGCTTTTCCCAGTAGCCAAGGAAGGCAATGTGCTGCTGTTTTAAATCTCTTCCCATAGCGTACAGCCACATTGCACATGCACACACCTGCCCTGTCACTCTAGTCTTTGATATCCTAAAAAAGAACCAAATCTACAGTGGAAAAGTATGAGACAAAGGTATGTTAGGCTATGAAATAATCATATATATTTGCTATTATTCATTATTACTCCTGTATTACCTGTGCTTTGGCCATTTTAACAATATGCTTGTACACTGCAGACACTGGACAGTGTGAACCGAAGAGATGCTGGCTGTGTCCCTGAGAATTTCAAGTTCAATTGCGAAATACTAAACAATACCCTCTGATGACAGGAAACCCACCTGGTTCCATGGTTCAAAAATGGTGCCTGGCTAGATTTTTCAGAATCACTTTTTTCCCAGAAACATGCACATGACTGAACTAACCAGACTTGCAAAAGATGGCTTGGCTCAGTTTTCCTTAGGAAACTCTATACTTGCAACTCTTCTTGTGTAGGACAAATTGCTCAAAAGAAATGGAGGGACTGTAGCTGGAACATGAGCTCACCAGCACCCTTGTGACGCCTGACACCAGAGGAAAGTACCCTTCCTTCCCTCTCCCAGACGGCAGCAAGATTCAGACAAGGAAGACCCTTGGGTTTTGTTTTCAGGTTTGGTTGTCTAGGCTGTAACTACATCATTGATGATAGGGTGGCATCTGTCATTGTCTGCCTGATTACACAGGGAGTTACCAGAGGCTGAGTGCTCAGTGAAGTCATTCCTGAGCAGGTGCTGCTTTCTGCACCCTCCATGGCATGACTTTGCTGAACAAAGGCAAAGCACTACAAAGCACAATGATGACAGGTGCTGCTCCATGCAGAGCTTACAGAGTTAGGGAGAAAAACCCTCTGGAGTGGGAACTGTGAATAAAGTTAGAATATATTCAACACAGTCTGTTCAACATAACCTTACGTTGTTCATTCTGTAAAGAACAGCTGAAGCAAAAGTAGTCTTGAGATTCATGCCAGGGTAGAAGTAAGAGACAAGACTATGGCCTTGCTTAGACATACTTTCTGCAGACAGATGAAAAGCAAAAATTCCCTTCACTATCTTGAATCTACCATAACCTTCTCAGCTCTCTGCAGAATTGCAAAGGCATTGAAGAAGGCAACGGGAATGCAGAACATCAGATCAAGGTCCTTTTTACCCAGTAGCTTATTTCTGACAAACATTATTTGGGGCTTCTTAAATAAGGGGTAGAAAGAGTGCAGTGCCCCTTCTAGTAAACTCTCACAGCTTCTATTAGTTTGCAGACTAGGTATTTCCTGAGACAGTGACTTTGTCTTGATGCATTCAGTAATACCTGACAGATTTTTCTTCTGTGAATGCATCTAATTCCTTTTGAATCTTTTAATGTTTTTGCCCTTTACAACCATACTGTGGCAGCAAGTTCCATAGCTGAGTTGCACACAAAATAAAATAAAATACTTTTTGTACAGTTTTAGCTTCTTTTTTCTACTTACCTTTTGTACTATGAGAAACACTGCATAAGCATTCCCTATTTTCTTCCCACCATTCATGATTCCTTATGCATGAGATTGTCTTCTCTCAACTGTTTGTATTTCAGTGTACACTGCACTATTCTATTTAATTTTTCTTCCTATATGATCTTTGGTCATGCAGATTGCCCTTGTCTGTGCCAGTTCCAGTTCTGCTCTGAAATACAAGAGTTTGGGAAGAAGAGTGAATACACAGGAAAAGGCAGCATGGAGATTTGAGCTATAAAAGCTGGTTTTCTTCCACCAGACTCTATTGACAAGGCTTCAAGGAGAACAAAATTACAAGTAACTGCGGAGTTAAGCCTAATACCACAAGACTTACAAGTTAGATAGAAAGCAAAACTTCAGAGGACTCCTTGTGTCTCACTTTTCTCTCCATAATCCAGGAAATCCCCATAGTCTTAATCAATGGAAAGAGATCTTAAAAGTACAGCCGTACAGCCAAGGGCTGAATATAATAGTCAGAATTGTACCATCTGGCCAATGTATTATATATTTGGAATATGCAAAATGAGCAAAACCTAATGCTGTGAAGCTGTGTCTAGAAAGAGACTGAACTGATAACATGCAACGTAACTGTATGAAATATAGATTTCTCAGAGTTACAAATGCGTTATATGTATTTGGGTCCATAAACTGCTTTGAAATGTTGTGACCATTGACTAAGAAAAAGATGTCTCTCATTATAAGGAAGCAAAGACATCATGGCATTTACAGCTGTTAGATGCTTATGATGCAAAGTGAAGAAAGGTCAGCGAGACCTAACTAAATACATCTCTCCTGGCCAGGAAACAGTCTGTGATTTGCATACCCTGTTTGGTGTCAAGCATACAAATAAATGGGTTGAAGTACTAGAAATAGTCCTATTAAAGCTGAAATTATATAGGACTTCAACCTTATATGCTCTTTTTAAAATAGAGAAACAATTTTTCATGCCACTATTTCAAATTTTAATGTATGGCTCCTCTGTGACACATCCCAAAATTTTCAAAGTATAGTGCAAACTAAAAAGCAGCACAAAGGGACAGGTTAAATAAAAGTTTATTTAATAGTGTTGATTTTCAGATTCTGTTCTGCCACATGTAGATCAATCTGGAATTAATTCCCTGGTTTCAGGGGAATGTTGTCAGGTTTGCAGTGAAGTAGTGGCAAAATTGGAGCCAGAGGCGCCTTCTTGTGCATTCATATAATAGTCACATAGAAAGACAAATCATAAGAAAATTTCTCCCTTTTCTTCTTCATGATGCCTCCAAACTCTCTACGTAGTTTGGCTTTGTTAGTCAATGGTGCTTATTTTGCTGACTTTCAAGACCAACTTAGACAACTTAAAATATAAAATGTCCTGAATTGAGAGGAAGTTAGCTACAGAACATAGTTTGGTTCCTACTTAGTATGCCTTTTTCTTCACAATAATAAGTGGGAATTTATTTCAAGGAAGGTAAGTCCTGGACTCCTAAAACTCTTCCAAAGGGTGCATATGCTTTTGTCCCTCCAGACACTACTCAAAGGTAGAGTATGGTCAATACTTCCAACATGAATTAGAAGGCTATCAATTACTTACACATCTCTCTCTGCTATCTGACTGGGCACAGGGCCGAGTTCCTGAATTTGACACTGCCAATTAACAGTAAAGTCAACCTGTAAGTACACCTGTGGTACATGCTTGGAGGCTTTCTTGGAATGTTCTTCAAGAGAGCAGCTTGCTATAAACTGACCGATGAACCTGTGCAGTGAGTGATGCCCTTTTATGTTTTGCTACTAGTATTAATCAATATGAAATCGACGCTCAGGTTGTTATTGGCATACACTTTCTGAAGATATATTTAGTGGGAATATAGCATTCATTTTCCAGTTTTCTAAGAGTAGACAGACAGTAATTGCCTCTTACTCATGATCTGAAAATCCTATGCTAAATGCATATTGAACCACACAAAAGCTCTCATTACAGCAATAGTCACACGAGCAAACAGACTTGTAAGCTTCCAGAAGAGCGCCCTTATCCAAATATATGTCTTTTAAGGATTTTTGGAAATTGCTTTTACATTAAATGGAAAATTTAGCAGAAAGACACAGTGTTTCCCAACACGTATTTCGAAAAGGGATTATAAAGAATGGCATTGCAGAGTTCTGTGTTTGGATTTCAGTAGCTTCCAGATCAAATGTACTCAGTCTGTAAACAAAAAACCTTGGGGTGAAAGTGATCAAATATCCAAGGCTACAGATTCATCTGGCTTCTAGTAGTCAGACTTCATTCCTTGCTGTCTACAATATCCTATAGGATAAGAAAAAAGAAAAAAAAATGAAAATGTTTGGGAGATTATTAAAATTCAGTCCTTTAAAGAACAATGACTATTTATAGGGATACAGTGTAAATATATTTCATTGGCTTGATCTTAAACATATCTAGCAGCAGCCTTGCTTTCCATACTACCATAAGCCTCACTGATTTCAGCAGTACGTGAGTGGACCTATGCAACTCTTTTCCCTCATGTTTTATTGCCGCAATTGCAACCAGAAGAAGTGTCTGATTCCAGGTCTCGTTGGTATGAAAAGATAGGGGCTTTTCTACCATAGCACATTTTGCAATGTGCTTTCTTTCTCCTTTGATCTGTAAGAGCTTAGGTTGCTGCACAGTAGCTGCACTGATTTGCCCACTTATTTCATTTTTTTTTCTGGGTCTGTGAGGAATAGGGAGATAGGGGTAATAAGCAGAAAAACCACTGGACTGGAGAATACTGTTCTTTTATTGGAGGATAAAGTATCTTTTTACCTTTTCAGGTACTTAATTTCTCAGAATAATTTTGTGTATATGGCACATTTTACAAAAAGACATTTGATCTTAACACAGAGGTTCTTCTGTGAAAAATTTTAACATTAATGAAAGTTCGGACATGCAAAATAACATTTGATGTTTAGCTTCAATTAAAGATGCTCAAATTAATATTGTTATGATTTCCTGACAGCTAGTTTACAAGAGGTAACAACTGTCTTCTTTTTCATGTGTCTTTGCTATTCTGTCTCATATATACTTGTATTTAGGTAGAATGTATACACAAAAGTGCAGCAACTAAAAGAACATCGAGGTGCAGTATGTGCATTGTGATAAAAGTGGAGATGCTCACCCAGCCTTATGCCTCCTCACAATATCAGCATCCTTGTTCACCCTGACCAGTTCTGACCTAGCTCCTCTGTGCTTCAACATATCTTTCTGCAGGTGCTTTCAGCTAATCTCACTTCCTTCCTGTCCCATACTTCTTGCCAGGCTAATTCCCCTTCACAAGCATCAGCCTGCCTTGCCACTTGCCAATGTCTAACCTCAGTCAGTCTTTCTGTCTACATTTTTTTTCTTTAAATACAATGAAATGTATCCTTTGTAGATCTGTAGAGTTAGATGACATATTCCTAGGTGTGAGACACTTCTAATCTGAATTGAGACTAGAATTATGTTAGAATAACGTATTGACCTATGCATTACTGCAGTACTCTCTGCTTTAGACATGAGTAACCAATTTATATCTGGGTTGGGCGCTGCTAAGTTACGCGGCTGCCATTAGGGTGCAAGATAAGCCAGCCTGCTTGCTCTCAGCTCCTGTGCCACATACTAATGACAGGTATGGAGGTTCACAAATATAGGAAAGTTTGTGTTTGGTCCCTTACAGTGTAGAGTACTAGCATATAACTATAAAAACACTCTTCCCAGATTTTAGCTGATAAAAGCTACTGACCTTAATGAACATGTGTAGGCTGATTTGGACAAGTTATCAACAGTGTAGCAAAATGCATAACACTGACAGATAAGCCACTCACATTTTGTTGTAATTCTTCATGACAACCAACAGGGACAGTACATCTTCTCAAAGAAAGGTTATCAGATTACATTAACATTGGCAAAACATTATCTTCTCTCTCTTGTCTAGAAATAGTGAAACTAATCTGTTGGAAATGCAAAGCAATCATCCCTGCTCCTACCCAGATGGAAGATTTCAGCCCCAGTTAGTATTTGGCAAAGTGAGTGAAAATGTGATTGCACTGTGGCAGTTGCCCGGTAACCGTAAGGTAGTCCCATCTGTAATGGAAGCCAACTTTATAAATGACATATACACAGATAAAATATTTCATGCAGTCATATGTAATTAGAAATTAGAATATTGTTATTGGGTTTTTTTGTGCTTTTTTTCATCTGTGTGAAAGATGAAAACATTATCTTCTTAAGTACCAAGAGTCTAACTTGAATAATTTCTTCCTTTGGGAACAAATTAGTCCAATAGTTGCTCATGTCAAGAGTAGGCTGATCTTTATGGTGCAGAAGAACAGAGCATCATTGACTTATTATCAAATAGCAATGTAAATATCAGAATAAGAAGGTTTAGTCATGTTGCCTAAGGATGTATAAGTAGAAAGTAGATTAAATATAAGTAAATTTATTTTTTTTTAATTAAGTTTTGACAATCCATTTGTTTCCATTCAGCCTTGTGCAAAATGTTGTAAACTAATTTACTGTTATTGGCCACTGAATGAAGACACACATTCTTGCAGCAAGGGTCAATCACTGTTATAGCATTTCCCTTCAGAAGTGGAAGCAAGTCCTGTAGCTACCATAATCCTTCCCAATAAAACAATTTGACATACCTCACCTATTTCATGCCATTGCTGGATCCTTCAGTGTATGTTCATGAACTGTACCTTTTGAAGAGAGCAGCAGCAATTCCTGTATTCTCTGCCATCATTCCTAAAGGCTGTTGCTGTAAATAGAGGTTAGCCACTGCAGGTATTTGCAAGACTGAGCTGACATAGGTCCTTCAATGTCATAGAAGACAGTCCAGAAGATTTGCACCAGCAGAAGAGGTAGGCCTATTTTTGTTTATACTGAAGCATATATATACGCCACAATTTAGAGTCTCTAGTTTCATAAAATCAAACGTGTGGATGCTAATTAAATTTTATTAACTTAATTAACTTAAGGAGAAATTCAAGCAATAGTTATACTGTCTGTTAATCTTTTCATTAATGATCTTTCCCCATTATGCTCACAATTAATCCAATTCCACAGATGAATGCAATACATTAGATTATAATTTCATTTCTTAAGGGAAAACTGTTAAATGGGCATTACAATATTATTTATGACTTATGATATATTGTATGGATGATTCATGTCTTTTGTCTTTATGCTTAACAACGCAGCAAGAATACTGTATAACAAGCTGCATGTTGATACAAGAATTTACCACATTATTCCCATGGATGAAGTATCTTTATTGACACCTGTGTATGCTGAATCTCATGAATTTTTTATCCAGTCCTAATTTTTTGCCCCATTAATCTACTCACCACAGTTTTCTGATGGTTATTCTCTAGCAAACTAGCTGCATAGATTTCCCAAATTCTCACACAGCCAGAAAACCACAATCTTCACATTCATGTTTGTTTAACTTCTTGCTTGTTGAACATGGCACTGGGACATATTTTCAATGAATGCCTTCTGTGCTTCTTGAATATCTCACAGGCTTGCTGTGGTGTTCAGTTACCTACAAAAGCCATTTATTGCCTCACACATTCCTCCACTGTAGGCATTATCCCTTAACATTGCGCCTTACTGCCTGAGCTGCAAGCAACGTAAAAGATATTTAAAGACAGTCTTTACATAAAGCTCATGTAATTTCATATCAGTACAGTTGAACACTCTTGTGGAGTAAGGTTTGCTTCAAGAAAACTCCAGCTCAGCAGGAAATTTTCTGTTTTCCTTGTGATTTGTGTCTGAATCATGAGAACGAACATCTTTGGTGCAAGTATTATTGGCAGAGCATATACAGGCAGTTAAATCACTTTTATCTCCTCAATGCTCTTGCGATTTGTTCTTTTTGTTTGGTTGGGTTGGGTTTGTTTTTTTTTTCCATTTACAATCCGGGGCAGAGCAGATGGCAAAGGCTTAGTTGATGTAACATGTCCATAAAATAAGCAAAGCTGTCAGTGAGCCTTCTCTCCAACAGGCCTGCTTCACTTTCAGAAGGATTTTTCTTCCACTGTAACCAACCTCAAAAAAACCCACCCAAAAAAAAAGACTTTAGGAAGAAACAACTAGCTCTATGAGCAGCAAAAGTTAACAGTTCTGAGATTCTGAGCTCACTGTAGAGCCTCTCTTCTAGGGGAGGAAGGTGGTACTTTGGGATTCTGTCCTCCACAAGGCAATTTATTTTGATGAAACTTGTAGGAAATCTTCAGTTTTGCTGCTTCTGCTTTTATGCCATTAAAAAGTTTTGGGGAAGTAGGGAGTGGCAGAAAGTTGGCAAAGTTACAGAAACATCAGCACTGCATGTTTTCATGGCTTGATAAAGCCAACGACATCAGTAAGTACAGTCTCATGAAGTTCTTTTCATCTAATTCCAAAAATTAAAACAACTTAAGCTTTTGCTCCTATAGGATTTGAGGTAATTCCTAAATATCTTCCGAAGTTCTAACTTCAGAAGCTATTTCTGTTGTTATTTCTGCTTCCAGGAGTGTGCACTTTATAACTTTCTACTGGTAGACAGCAGACACACTTTACCCCAAAACACTATCTAAAAAGGTAAAACAAACTTTAATTTTGCTTATTTCTTAGGTAAAGAAATGATGGCGTGGACTGCTTAAACGATTTATCCAAGGCCACACACAAGTTTGGGGATGAGCTACGTCTGAGGCAGAGCTCTGAGCACAAAACTTCTGAGCCACGGTTCAGCGCATTCACCACAATTCATCCTTCCTTTTCAGAGTGCTGCCATGTAGTAACATTATTCAAAGTTGCTGACAAGTCTGAATAGCTCTTTTTCTAACAAATGAAGGAGTGGCAGTTGGCAAAAGGTAATAATAGCACTGGGCAGCAAAGATTATAACTGCCTGTGCCATGCACTGGATATATATTTTACCTTTATCCCTTAGAGAAGCACAAACAGGAATACAAAGGGAGCTGAAATCTAACACCTGCCTATAATTTACAATGCTCATTATATTTTTGGGACAGCCATCTCTTGGCAAGGTAAGTTCTTTTATTTATAGTCAGGGGCTTCTCATGATTTTTGTGCTAATGCATTCACATCTGCAAAGCCTATAAATTAGCCTCCAGCTCATTACGGCAATGCCGTTGTCCTACTTGCCAGCATGCAATTTGATCCCAAATGTTTCAGATGCTCACAAAATAAAATCAGCCTGAGGGAAGAGCTTCACTGTCACAGTATCAGCACACTGAAAAATATCTCACTTACCCCTTCCCCCCCAAAAAAAATAAAAGAAGATAACATAAAATGACTGGATGAGAGGGAGAGGAAACTGCTAAGTGTTTCAGAAAGATGAGCCCAAAAGCCTTAACACTCAAGAAACTGGAAAGCTGTTGCTATATTTTGAGGTGCTTATACCAGTTCAACCAAAAGAATTAATTTATAGCAGCTTTTTGATGGTCTCCCAATAACGGTATCTTCATAGAAGGTTAAGTCCCTTGGCTGTGCATCCTGATTGGATCCTAATGCGCCATACATGAACACTTGTGTTATTACTATTTAAATTCTGGTTGTGCCTAGCTATCTGAAACAGACACTGAGGTCTTTTTGCTTTTTTCAGGTAAGCCTTGTAAGGGCAGTCCCTGCTTTCTGGTAGTCAAGAGTTTAGGATTATGTCAGGATTTTGCCCCCTTGCTAAGCCAGCAAAAAGATGAAATACAGTGTAGGCAAAGCAGGCCCATAGAGCGCATATCCTTTCCCATCCAGATGTGTGGATGCTTCCCATGTTAATTCTCTTTGTCAAAGTTAGCTGGGTGGTACAAGATGGCTAGGCCCATAAGCTCAGCTTCTGAAATCTCTGCAGGCTCAACTTTGCTACTGTGGGTAGGGTGAAGAGGACTCTCCACCAACCTCAGATAAACACTAAATCACTCTTGTAACTTCCGTCTGGTTATCTTTAACTGTGCTGAGACACACAGACATGCCCATCCTTAAAAAAGAGTAAAGTGAATCCCTTACAACCCCAGCCCCCAAACCCTACCTATATCATTTGAAAGATCTTAAACAGGGTGACAAAGCTGCTGTCAGCAAGCTGTCACCCACTGCCAGACTTGTTTCTGCACTACACTATGGCTTGAATCCTCTGGCCTTTTCATCTCTTCCTCCCAACCTCTCCGCTTACTCTTCCCTGGCTGTAGAGTCCTCAGAAATCTCCCTTTTTCACTGGCCTGCTGCTATAGGTAAACAACTGAAAATGAGAACAAGGCCTGAAACAGGAGAGCTTCAACTGAGGCTTCTGAGTGGGAGAGGACAAGGCACAAGTCATGCACAAGCATGATGCTGGGTTCTGGATCCAGATGTACTGCATGCAGGAGGTGCAACAGTGTATTTAATGTCTTTACTGAATTCTGGTTGATAATAATAGCTGGTTAATTATTTATTTACCTGTAACTGTCTTGTTTGTCAGAGTAGGTGGAAGAGAGGCAGAAAAACAGGGCTCTGCATGAGTCATAACCCAGAAATAGCTTTGCTGAGGATACAGCTCACACTGCTCTGCAGTGTAGCCCAGATGATAAGCATTAGTGTTACTGTTCTCTCCATGTTGTCAGTTTCATATTGCCATGAATGACAAGATTTACTACAGTGTATTCAAATGCGGCTGTAGGTAGGGATAGGTAGAGACTGCTAAATTTCATTTTCTTATATTTGTCTTTTTCATACTACCATAAGAAAGAGGAAATGCAGCATAAAGAGAAAAAATCACTCATCTAGAAAGACATAGAAATAAAGAAAAAAAAAAAGATATTACTTCTAAATCCAGGATTTTTACATCAGTTCTATTCAACTGTACTTTTGATCTTGCAATGAATTGCACAAGGCTAGAGATCCATCTATGGGGCTCAGGGAGGGTTTATACATCTCTGCTGCTTATCCCACTGCATGAGTGGCAGTGAGTCACAGCCCTGTCACCTTCTGTCACCCCTGCACTTGGCAGATAGCTGGCAGGTCTTTCTTTTAAATACAGGACTGTCCCAGTGAACTCTAAGGGACCTCCCTAGCTAAGAGCTGGGCACAGAGTGACAGAACAAGAGGGCCTGGTGTTTTCAGTGAAATCTGCATCTCCAGCACTGTTTTTAAACAGCCAGAGTGCTGCTTAAAGGCAGCCTTCCTGCCCACGTTAGGAGCTGGGCTGCTCGGTGCTGACTCTGAGTAGTTGCAAGAGATTCACAGAACCATAGAATGGCTTGGGTTGGAAATGGCCTTAAGATCATCTAGTTCCAACCCCACTGCCATGGGCAGGGAGGGACGCCTCACCCTAGACCACGTCACCCAAGACTCTGTCCAACCTGGCTTTGAACACTGCCAGGGATGGAGCATTTACCACTTATTTGGGCAGCCTGTTCCAGTACCTCACCACCCTCTCAATAAAAATCTTCTTCCTTAAGTATTCCAGTATTTCAGTAGTTTACTAATGCTTCCCATGTTTACTGTGTTTCTTCTTTTTCAATCAGAAAGGAGTATGGGATACATGGGATGTTGCTGTTTAGGTACTGCACTGAAAAGCGTAGGGTCAGAGCCTAGACAGAGCTGATTCCTATCCCATTTCTAATTGCATTCACTTTCTAAACATTTATAATTATATATTTGGGAAAAAAAAGCCTTGGTAGCATTTTTGTTCACATCACCTGTGATAAAGCCTCCTTTTCTCTTTCCTCTGCCTATTGTGCTTTTCTTTAAACTTTTGCTGAATCTATATTTGGTACCTAGCTCCTTCATGCTTTGTGCTGCAGAAATCCAAGGAATTATTTCTTCAAAAATAGTAGCAAAAAAAAAACAACCAAAAAACAACAAACCCAGAAAACCAAACCCAAACCATGCAAAGGCTAGAAACAGGTGTGCTGTAAAGACTATTTAAAAACATACATTTTCCTCTGTGTGTGTATTTAACAGTTTCCGTCTTCGCCATGTGTTCTTTCGCTCACCAATTTGCCTTTTAGATTGTTCTTTAACGCTTGCCTGTTTTCTTGCTTCTGCAACAGCAGGGAAGTTGATCTTTCATTTGTTCTGCAAATATTCCTCATTGTCCCAGGTTTTATTACCCCATCTGTTTTTGTGTGATCAATTGAAGTCTCTGGTGGTCTCACTTTTCCAAGTGATCACACTATATACCACAGGCTATCTTTCAATCTAATTTCTAACTACTGTATGATGTGTAAACTAGAAAGGGAGAAGCAAAAAGATGAGGATATTTTTCCCCTGCTTACCATTCCTCTCCTTTTGTGTAAGCACATATCTTCACTACTTGCTTGTTATTGGTGACAGCATTTAAACTAAATCCCTCATCTCCACTCTTTTCTACATGAATCCCATGTTTCCATCTCTGTGTTTACTACTTAAAAGCACAAAAGCATATGCAGAATAAGCTCACCAACACTTCAGGGAAATGGGTAGATACTATCCTACCTCATGAGTGGAAACAACACTTCCCTGCAGTACCCTTGCCCAAATGGAAACTTCTCCTCCCAAGCAGTGTTTCCCTGTTCTCTCTCCTCCATCTCCCAGGCTTTTTCTACTGCTCTCTTCCTACTTTTGGTCACGCATGGTTGTGTTAACTCTGCCTGTGCACACAGTTTTAAAATTACTTTTTCTTATACTCTTTTAGGCATTTACAGACATTATCTTCTGCAAAGTCCTCTTTCATCTTCCTACTCTCTCTGTTCTTTCACAGCAAGGTGCTCAAGAAAGACATGCTTTTAAAAGTAGAGGTATAACGCTGTTTCTGTAATGGGAAGCTAATCCTTGATGAAAGTGTGATCAAGCTGATTTGAAGAAGATGAGTCTTCTGCAGCAGGACAAATAGATGGAATTTTCTCCTATCTGTCCAGCACTAGGAGAGAGAAGACTCAGCATTGTAACTATTTATAACTATTGCTTTTCATAATCATAGAGCAAAGTGGGTCATTGCCAGGGAGGAACACGGAGGCAGCTCCTGCTGTAACAAGGCTTGGGAGTGATTGTGTAAGAAGCAGCGCCCCCAATTTGCCCCTGGAAATAGTGATTCAAAGTATTGACGTTCATGCATGCTGCGTCAATCCTGTGTCACATCCACATGCACTGCTAATTTGGTGGTGTGAACCTGCATTTGAGCATTTGCTTAATGACCAGACTTGCTCTTAGAAATCAGGCCTTGGTGGACTGAGCTATTGGGTGAGTCATGTATAAAACCTAAACAGGGTCTTTAATGTGGAACTGTGCAATGTAATGTAACCTGTTGACTTCTAGATGTGCAGGGGGAGATTAAATTTATGCCAAAAGCTCCAGATGCTGCTGCTGGGAAGCAAGACATCATTTTACAAAAGCTACCTGTGCTGAGGCTGGAAAGAGCAAAAAAGGTGATGGTCTTCTACAGTGCTGTGCAGGCAGGTGTGCGATGTGCATGGCTTTATGGAGGGGAAGGAGGAACTGAGGCAGGAAATACAGGTTGATCCAAGAAAATGTAAATATTGGTGGAAAAGAAAGCTTCTGTACATCAGAGAATCATAGAATCAGAATAGTTTGGGTTGGAAGGGACCTTCAATTTCATCTAGTTCCAACGCCCCTAGTGGAACAGGGGCACCTTCCACTAGATATCTATGAATCCAGGTTTTCCTTGAGATATTTGTATGAAAAACTCTTTCTAGATTTGACTCTTTCATCAAAAATATTGTGTCACACATATGTCTGTGTGTATATATGTATACTGAGATTTTATATATATCTAAATACACATATAAT
>WYDI02023756.1:0-53470 GCA_009867235.2 Psittacus erithacus | reverse complement strand
CATATAATTTATATATTTTTATATACGTACACTTTTTTAATATATATATGCATATTATATATATAATATTTACTATATTAAAACAATCTCAGTGCTAATAATGGATAACAGGGCAGCAGCTTCCAGCTCCCTAAATGAACTATGTACCTGCAGACAGAAGGAAGTGTCAAGGTCCCGCTGGAAGGCACAAATGCATTTGGCTCTATCTTACACATGTCTGCAGCGCAGGAGCTAACCCCATAGACCAGATGACTCTCCATCATCAGTGGGGAGACAGACCTTTCCCTTCACTTCAGCCGCAGTCTAAAATAGCTGAGTAAGAGGAATTCCACTTTAGGTGGAAAATTCCAGTTTCAGGGGAGATAAGCACCCAAGTACCTCGCTGCCACGGGAGCAGAAGCATGGACAGCTGACTTTGTGCCAACGACAGGGCCCCGCCGAGCCTGTCCAAGCCCCGCGGCGCCAGGCTGAGGGTCCTGGGACTTGGGAAGCCCCTTTAGGGAAGAGAGGGAGGAGGAGGAGGATGAGGAGGAGGATTTTGGCGGGCGGCGGCGGCGACCCGCCCGCGACACAGCCCCGCTTCTCTGAGGTGTCGCCTGCCCCCTGCTGGTCAGGGCTTCCGTTGCTTCCGAGTGTACAAGTCCATAGAATCATAGAATCAACTCGGTTGGAAAAGACCTTTAAGATCATCAAGTCCAGCCGTTACCCCAGCACTGCCAAGACCACCACTAAACCATGTCACTGAGGGCCTCATCTACACGGTTCCTGAACACTTCCAGGGACTGTGATTCCACCACTGCCCTGGGCAGCCTCTTCCAATGCCTGATCACCCTCCCGGTGAAGAAATTTTTGCTAATATACAATTAAACCTCCCCTGCTGCAACACGAGGCCACGTCCTTTTGTCTTATCACTTATTACTTAGGAGAAAAGCTCAGCCACTGCTTTGCTCCATCCTCCTTTCAGGTAGCTGTAGAGAGTGAAAAGGTATCCCCTGGGCATTCTCTTCTCCAGACTAAACAACCCCAGATCCCTCTGCCACTCCTAAGTCTTGTGCTCCAGATCCTTCACCAGCTTCATTGCCCTTCTCTGGACCTGCTCCAGCACCTCAATGTGTCTTCTGTAGTGAGGGGCCCAGAACTGAACTCACCAGTGCCAAGTACAGGGCGCTGATCACTGCCCTGGCCCTGCTGCCACACTTGTGCTGATACAGGCCAGGATGCCATTGTCCTTCTTGACTGCCTGGGCACAAGCTGGCTTACACTCAGCTATCAACCAGCACCCCTAGGTCTTTTCTGCTGGGAGAAAACACAGCCAAAACCCAGTGAAAACTTCAGCATCAGCTTGGTCAACTGCTAGCACTTTATTATTAATCTGTAATGTCATACATGAAGATAGTCAGTTTGCAGCCTCGGAAAAGGACTTACAGACAAAACCAGAATTAATATGGAGGTCATGAATGACATGGTTCTTCATCTGATGCTTTCCTTTTTTACATTTGAAAATGCAACTGAGAGGATGAGGTAAAAACAAGGAAGAGCTGCAGCAACAAATCCATAGACCTTAGTTGCCTGAAGACCCTGGATATTGTGTGAGTATGATCTAAGTGAACATGGGGCCCCTAGAGAGCTCTGGGGTAAAATTCCAGCCACCAGAAATTCTGCCATTTCCTTTAATAAAGACAGGATTTCATCCAGTCCAATTCCAGAACAATACAGAGGCCTCTGCAAACTCTGAGTGTAAAAAACTGGAGTTAGTTAGCTCACGTGAACTTCCATGGCTACCTGTGTGGCAATCACAGGCAGAGCGTGCACAGAAGAAGGAGGGCTCTTTCACATCTTTTTACTTCGAACATTTTGGATCATCTCTGGCCGATGGAGTCACATAAGGTGTCTCTCAGTGGAATGACAATGGGTTAGTCACACTTCTGCAGGCCATGCTGTTGTCCTAGTATTTTCACAAGGCTTTTTGAAGCAGGCTCAACAGTGCATCAACTGCACAAAACCAGCTTGTTTCACCTGTGCCAGCCCCAGATGACTCTAATGTAAGCTGAGTTCAAACAAGGTCTACTGACAAAAGCTGGTCAGAAAAATGGCTTTCTTTTAAATTCAGATAATGGCAGCTTTTCGGCACACAAGGAAATTGACATTTGGTCTGGAAATACTGCTGGAGCAGTTGTTGCGAGTTATACCAAGTACCTCCCATCCCTATCCTATTTTATGGATTGAATGACTACCTTGTTTTGGTGATGCTAATTAGGTACTATGGCTGTGATGCCTGAAGAGAGATTAAGTAGAATTAGGGCACTTGGGCATGGAGGAAAGTGAGCATAAGACGCTGCTGCAGAACAACACCCATGAATTATAAAATAATTTGATTTACAACAGGTACTTAGTCTCTGGACATTGTTTTTTCTCTAATGGTTTTAGCTGAGAGGTAATCAGGCCAGAAAAATGTATTTAGGTAAAATAGAAAAAAGGAAAGTACCACAGCCTTGAGGGGACCCCCTGCCCTGCCCCATGGCTGTTCACTGAAGGACAGAGGGGTGCTTTGGCACTGCGCTACCCATCATGTCATCCCTCTGAGATGCACTCTTGGAAACCAGCCTGTAGATTCCCACCATCCCTTTTCGAAGCCATGTCCGGGAGAACCCAGCCGTGCCCATGTGGGCTGGAGCTGATCTCTGACCTTCACTCAGTGCCGCTTGGTTTTCTGATAGCTGGGTGAATGATTGCCAACAGTGGTAAATGATTTACTCCATGTAAAGCACCGTCTACTAGAAAGGCATATCCTTTGTTGCATGCAGAGAAAAAATATTGCTATAAAGCCCAGAGATTATGAAATTATCTGACTATTTACATAATAAATATTAAAGGTAAGGATAGCAGTGGTGAAAGAAGTTCATGATCCCATTTTTCCATGGTAAAAGAAAAATTTGTGAAAAGCATCTAGACTTTCATAACTACAGAACACAAAGCTGTGTTCATAGCTGAAGATAATGTACTTTTGACAGAACAGCCTGATCCAGAATGCCCAGATAGATTCAGGTGGTTTTGGTGTTTAGTAAAGCAAACTCTGGTTTATTTTGTTATGTATGAGGGCATTTTTTCCTCATGATCATAGCACTGCGTGTTTTTCATGCGTGTATCATTGCAGCCCCACAAAGCTGACTCCTGCCATCTGGTCTTCATGAAGATGTGGGCTACACAGCCTGGAGGTGAGAAAAACTACATATGCTGCTGGAGCTGCCTATTTTGCTGCAGGAGGCAGTGGTTTATAAGTTTGCTAGATTTTTTCTACTAAATCCAAGCAACATGGGGACTGAAGGCAGATAGCTGTTGTAGGCTCTCTATCACACAGAATGAAATGTTTGGTATATTACCTTTTAACTTCAGCTAGATTTCCCAGTTGTTTAAAAGCCAGGTGTTTAAAAGGAAAGGAGATGGCTTTTCTCTCTTTACTGGATCACTGAGAGCAGCAGGATATACCTTGAGAGATGCTAATGCCAGAGGTGGGCTTAGAGGCTGCCTTTGGTTTGTCATGTCCCTCCAGTTGACTGTAGCATGGTACTGATGATTTGGTTGAATTTGAGAAGGGCAAAGTTGTGGTAATGAAGGCTTCAAGAATAACACAAATGGAGATATGATCTGAATTGATATTGTAAGGAAACAGCGGCAAGAACTGAAGAGTGGAAGTGGAGTTACAAATAAACAGTATTTGCATGTTAGAGTATATATGTGTAGATGTGTATAAATAAACAATAGATACCTTGTCACAATACAAGTTACCACGCAGAAATACACAGGCCATTAATTTTTCCTGATAGGTGACTTAAAGCTAGATTAGCTCTTAAAACAGCGCCTTCATTATTTTGCCAGTAAAAGGCCTTGAGACAGTTAAATGGCAAGTAGTCCCTGAATAGTATTAAAAAATGGAAGTTCTTAAAAGCATCAACTTTAAAATATCCCCCCCTTTTTTTTTTAAGTTTTTAGGAAACGATACAAGAATTCTAAGCTATAGTTTTTCATTTGCACTCTTTGAAAAGCCACATGCTATGCAGCAAATATGCAATAATCTTTTAAAGATACTTTCTCATAGAAATTGTGTAATTATTATTGGCAGAATCAAAACTTCTCACATCTCATTTTTCACTCATATTAACAAATACATGCAAGTGCATATTTTCTAGACACATATAACATCTCTAGATTTTTCTGGTGGGAGCTTTGAGGAGGATGTTGAGAGGGATGGTGGAACTCTATGTAGTTTGGGGTAACCTGCCTGAGATTTTTGCAACTTGCCTACTGCAATACTATCTTATTGTCCTGATTTTGGCATCACAATCCATTCTCTAGCATTTGCCAGCAATTGGTACTCAAGGAGGTTGACCATCCCTCCTCATAGGACACCTCCCCTGAGTATCTTTTAAAGAATTAACATTGGACACAGTTTGATCATGTTTGACACAGCTGTGGCAAAATGCCATTTGATGCAGTCTAGTAAGCACTCATATGTCCCCATCCTCCATGAAACCCATGGAATCCCCCCTACCCGCTATTTTTTCTCAGCCCTTTTGACTTCAAAGATTTGTTCTTCTACTGGCCTTTTCGGTGAGGCTTTGAACTACTCCAAGACTTGACCAAAAGCACATTTGTTACATGTCCAAAACACACAGATCCCTAGTTCTGTGATAGGCACATGCCTCAGTTTATATGCTGAGAGTTTGCATTGATGCTGGGAAGTGGGGTGACATGATGGAGTGCATAGGTCTTACTGTGAAGAAGTTTTTCTCCACAACCAAAATTTTGGGTGTTTATTCAAGCCATGTGATGGGGAAGCCTTTATTTTTGTCATCTTAGGGGTGTATTTCCAGACATGGAATGAGGAAAGATCAGGGCGTATGAGTCCTGAGTACCACTGCTGGACTGGGCCCAGTACAACCTGGTTGGAAGCCAGGGCACAACTGCAATCAAACGCTCGTTAGATGGCCATTAGGAAACATGCATTTGTTTAATGCTGAGCTTGATGCTAGGCAAGTGATGGCTTCCTCGGTAATAATGTCACATTCCCATCCTCATGTAACACCTTTCTTCCTTCTTGTCTGCATGAAAACTGCCCAAAAACTGGGCAAGAAGTTGGCCATTTCAACTGCAAAGCAACTTACTGCAGCCTTTTGGTACTTGAAGCAGCTAAACACCATTAGTGTTGTCAATGTTGGTAAACATTGATCTGTCTATCTAAGGAACAGTGAAGAGAAAGATGAGGTTCAAACACCCGGGCAGGGCATGTGAAACTGCGAGAACCAAGGTTTAGTGTGATCCAGTAAAAGGTGAAGTGCCAGCCAGAGCACGGCAGGGCGAAACGGCAGGGCGAACGGCAGGACGCGGGGAGCTGGGACTGAGCCAGGCCAGGGGCCGGGCCCGTCGGGTCCCGTGCTCCCTCCCCTCCGCCCCGCCATCCCCACCGGCGACGGCCGCTGCCGCCCGGCTTAGTCAGAGGAATGTGGGTGGGACTCCCTCCGCCCCGCCGCCTTAAAAACCCTCTCGGATCGGCACGCACGCACCGTCCTGTCCCGTCGCGCCGCAGCGTCCTCACGCACTGTACCCGCGGCGCTAGGGCTCGCCGGGTGTCCCCGCCGGCCGGGCAGGATGGTGGCGTGCGGCCTCGCCTGCTGGAGGTGCCGGTGGCTTCTGCCTCTGCTGCTGGGCCTCGCCATCATTATGGGCATCATTGCCCTGGCAGGCAGGGGCTGGCTGGAGTCCGAGTCTGAGCCCTACGTGCAGCAAGCGTCGCTCTGGGAGAGCTGCACACGGGGCGAGGAGGACCTCAACTGGAGTTGCGAGTCCCTCATGGACTATGGTGAGTGATGGCTGGGAAGCAGGGGATGCCTTGCCAGGGATGATCTCCCCACTGCCGTCGTGGAGCCGCTGCTTTCTGGGATGGAGTTGTCCTTGAAGAGTCAGTGCTAGTGCTGTTTTAGGGATTAAACCAGCAAAGAAGTACAGGTCTAGACCTCCAGAGCAATCTGGTTTGAGTCAGATGGTCCTTGAGGTCCCTTCCAACGTGGCAGATGAATATTCAGTCTCTTCTATTGATACAACCAAAGTAAGAGAACCAACTGGCCACAAGCCCCTTCCTCACCATGCTTCCTCTTGCCTACTTGCTGACTGCAAGCCTCAGTAGCCTGGTCTGGCGCTAGCTGTCTCCCCTTCCTTGTGCTGGTATCCTCGCTGGTTGGATGGTGAGCATGGAAACATTTGTGCAGGGTGTCCTGTGGAAAGCCACACCTGGATAATAGTAAAATTGTTTTCCCCCTGGCCCATCGGAGTGGGAGAGCACCTTAGTTTAACTCTGAATTGCCAAGGGAATGTGGCTGTTGGGATGCCTTCTGACCTGCAGCTTCAAACAGCCTGATGTGGATTTGCAGGCTGGGAAAAAATGCTGTTTCCTTTGTGTACCTCTCTATTGCACTGGGGTCTAAATCAGGAGATAATGGTGCCTCTGTTTTAACGTGCAGAACTGCTTCTGTATCTGGCACTGCCAGTGTACTTACTGCAAACTCCCAGTTTCTGGTGTTTAGGGGGGACTTTTTGTTATATGCTAGAACACGTGGGTCTGATTACATCTGCTATTCCCTCAAAGTATTTCTGGAGAAATAAGCAGATCCGCCTTAAAATCCTGGATGAGGGTACTTTGGAGACTGGACAGCTGGAAGAGTGTGTTGCAGCTGGGAGAGCTGGGACTGCTTCCCTATGCAGATCCCTTGCCACCTCAGTACTGAGAAATGACTTCCAGAAGCTTTTCATTGCAGCACTCACGCATGAGCTGAGTCCTGAATATATTGTAAGAGCAGTGGCTTTGTTTCTCAGCCAGGTGATGGCTACAGGTTATATTGTAGGTGGCAGAAATCTGGCTGGAGTGACATAAATATCTTTCTGCCCCATTAGATACAGGAAAAGCTAGTGCAGAGCTGCGGAGATTTGCATTGCACAAGGAACAAGTGCTCATACACGTCTGCTTTCTCCTGTAGGGACCCGGCTGCTCATGTCCCTGAGTGCTGATGGGTGTGTGCTTTGCGTCAGCCTTAGGCATTGCGGGGCAAAAGCAACTTTATGCTGTTTTTTCTAGTTAACAAGTTAACAAGCTGTCAGAGGAGTATCCTTGACTTCACTCATTTTTAAGCCTTGGCTTGTTTAACCCAAAACTCATTTAAATCCTTAGCTTATTTACACCAACTTCACTTTGCCTCTTCTCTAATTTTCATGACATCAATGCCACTGTCTACTCAAATACTATTTGCATCTCAACAGGATATAACATATGAGTTCAAGTTTGATTTATTTTGTTCCCTTTTTTCTATGTTAATGCCATCAGGCTCAAAATAGGAGAGGGCATTTACAAAGGAAAAAATGCCTACCAGGCATTTACAGCACTGCTGCAGGAAAATAAAAGTTAATTAATTGAGATGAATAGCTTGTGTTTTGCTACTGTACTACTATGTACTGTAACTACTATGCACTAAATGTCCTGCACCTCTCCTGATGAAATGAAAACTTCAGAGTGGATCCCCATTAATGGAAAGCTCCATTAGACAGTTTCTTAATTGATCTGTGTACTAAGAAGTGGAAGAGAAAAAGCAGATGGATAACTTAATTTAAATGGGGGGGGGAGGAGGGGGGAAGTGCAGGAGCAGACAAAGATTTGCAAATAGAAGTGTCTTCTCAGCTGCATTGTTTCTAAATACACACTTGGAAATGCCTCATGAGAGGGAAGAAGTGGGGAAAAAAAGAAGAGTAGGATGTCATTTGGTAGGGAGGTGGAAAGGGATTTTGTTTAGAGCTCCATACTGGTTTGTGTCTGGGAAGTGTCCTGGCTGGCTGCACCTGTGTATTATCAAAGTGTTGCAATGCAGAGCTGCTGTGCTGCACTAGAATGTGACTCAAGATGACTTAGTCTGGACCACTGCAGGATTATACTGTTGACTTTGTGTTTAAATGTATCGGTAAGCCATCAGATGTGACAGAGATTGTTTGCAATGTTGTTACTTGGAGAGGGTGGTTGTCTTTATAGTGATGAAGCTCTAAGTTTAGGAGCAGTACATGTGCATGGCTGTGTCCTTCCAGTGCTTCGGAAAGACTTGCTCCCAGCAATTTGACTTTGAATTATCACTGTAAAAGATGGGCGTGTATGTGCAGTAAAGGTGATGCCATAGAGATTAACTCTTTCTTGTATTCCTAACAGCCAGTTGGTATTTATTAAGCACACAGCAGCCAAAGTGAAAAAAGAGGCATTTATCTGGATTCCTAGTAAGTGCCAAAAAAAAAGGGAGGGATTGGAGAGGTGGAACTTAGAAGTAGGAGCCCAGCTTTTTTGAATCATGTTTCATTGTGGCTGTGCCACTATACCTGTGTCATTAGAAGCTTGGACTTTGAAACCACAGTTTGTTGGTGAAGCTGAATGCATGTGTTAACTTCTCTAAGGGGACAGATAAATAGAGGAGGATTGTTACATGTTCACTTACCTTTTCAGTGTACCTCTTTCAGGCATGCTTCTCTGATTTACGATGCCAGGATAGCGTCAGCCAAGTGCAGGCACCCGGAAAATGATAATGGCAAAGATGTAGCAGTTGGTGTCCCTGGCTACAACCAGAAAACATTTATTGCATCTTCCCGGTAAAAGATCTCAGCAACAGGCGAGGCTGGTGTCCCTTGCACAGGGCTTTGCTGGCCCCTGGGCATGCGCACTTCTGCTGCTAGTAATCTGGAGATGTTAAAAGTTGGAAATACATAGGACTGTGCCTTTCCTGAGCTCTCAGCAGAGCCAAGTGGCTGAAGCCAGGTTTGTATGAGTGGGTTTTATTTAATAGTTTGATAGTATAGCAATTGCTTTTCCCACACTTCTAAATCCAAAACAGAACTGTGATTCCCAGTACTAATTCCCAACCAGTCCTTCCAGTGAACGTTTGATTCTGGGCTTTCCTGTGCTTGCAGTGAGTATGTGCATACCTTTCCTTCACCAGTCATGCTACCATGGAAATTTGCACATTCTGTGAGCAAGAAAAATATTGACAGAGCTCTCTCGCTTGCAGTCTGCTATTCTTTTGTTCCATCAGCAAAAGCGGGCATTCCATGTAATGGACTGTCAAGGCCAAACCAGAATTGCAACTGTCATTTATATACAGAAAAGTATTATAACTACAGTGTAAAAACATGCCTCATCTATGCATATCATGGTAAAAACATCTACCCCAAGATTCCAGTTATTCACAAGCTAACAAACTAGTTTCTGCTTTTGTAAGTAGGTGAACAAAGATGAGAGAGGCTTGTTGCTTCAAATTCTATAGTAGCTCATCTTCCTGATGGACTATTTTTCCAGCCCCTTTGTTAATTTCTGAAGGGAAGTCTAGACTTAAATATCCAACCCTGTAGAACTTCCATCTCCTTCCTGGTAAGGCTGAGGCTGAATAAAATCAAGAAATACACCTTATGCCAAGGCTCTGCTGCTTGCTGTTTTTTAATTTCATCATATTAGTGGTATTCATCATTAAATAATCCTAACCCCTCCTAGTTATTTGCACAATAACATCTGCAGCTTAGTTCCTTTCCGCAGTCATCATTAATCAAGCTATGTAATAAAAGTCTTAATCCTTCCTAATAATTATAGACCTTCAGCCTCTGAACAGTTTTCTAATGTTCTTTCAACACCACCTAATTGATAAATACCTTTCTGCTGATTAGACACAAAGAACTTGACTCTCATTTGAAGCAAAGTTGAGCTAGGGAACACTAATACCTACAACTATTCTGCTTTTCTGTTCTCCTATTTATGCAGCCCCAAATCATTGTGGTGGTGTTGTATGATTTCATAAACAGACATCACATTTGTGCCTATTTTGAGTAAGAAATACTCTCCCTGCCAAATGAAGGAACCTGAGAATCTTCTGTGGAAAAACTTTGAATTCTGGCTAAATGTCTCATGATTACAAGGCACTTCTGACCACAAACCACCTAGAAACTAGAGCTGATCCCTCTTTGAGTGTGAGCAGGTCACTCCAGTTCCGAAGGCAGCAAACAATGAGAATGAAAACTTGCAGCTCTCCCCTCCCAGCGACTGGGAGCTGTAGGTGGAGGATCTTGCAAGAGGAGACAGGAGAGCTGTGTGCCTCCAGGGGGCTTGGCCAGCTCTCAGGAGTCTCTGGGGAGGAAAGGAGCTGCGAAAGTGTCGTGGTTTAAGCTGAACCCAGGACAGAAAGCCAGACTTGATAGGTATGGGGATCCTGCATGGAGAAACAGCGATTTCAGTTGGAGCCCTGCAGCAGCCCCTCTTGCTGAAAGCTCTCCCTGTTGATGGGGGTAGCAGTGGCTTATGTGGGAAAGGAGCATGCCTGGGCTGCACCCTGTGCTTGGTGAGGGTGCAGCCTCCAGCCTGAACCTCTCCCATCAGTCACTTATTAAAAGACTTAGTTTGTTGGGGTTTTTTAGGTTTTTCTTATATTCTGTGTATTTTCTTGTATTTTCTCTTATTTCCCTTATACTGTGCAAATATACACAAGTCCAAAGCTTTTTGCTGCTCTTTCTGTGACTCCCACCAGTGCTCATGTGGCTGTTTGATGGCTGTTGTCTAATCCAGACCAAAGTAAACCTATCCAGTGCTATGGCCAGCACCTATGAGTCGTTCTTGTCATTATCGACCCACTGATAACGGCTGCTGGAGAAGATAATCCAGCAGGAGAAAGAGGGGAAGATACAGGGTCACCAGCACTGAGCTCTGTCACATGTGAGCGCAGAACCATTGAATTTCATAATGGTGGTGCCTCATACAGTCCTGTTTTTGAAGACTTGAAGCAAAGCTGGGTTTGATATTAACTTCCTGACAAGGTCTGCTACAGCTATGTATTGTCACTTTTGTATTGCCAGAAACAAGAAAATAAATCACTGTGAGCAGAGCCAGGGCTGACCAGTATCCAAAAGCTTGTTACGCTTGTAAAGAAAGTACAGAGGATATGGAAATAGCAGAGAGCACTGGGAGCTTCCTGGCTTATCTCCTCCAGTCATTTTTGTGTTGCACCAACCTCAAGGTGTCTAACCTGCAGGGGTATTTGAATTTACAACCTAAATTTTATCAGGCAGATGCCACGCTTGGCTTCCTATCCTGTGCCAGCATATGTAATACATTTGAAAGGGAATGTGCTTTGATAACTAGGTGTTCCTTCTCGTCGTTGTGCTTTCATGGTGTGCCATTCCTAGGTCATTTAGTCTGAATCAGTTTTCCTGGGCTGGCTGTGCGTAATGGTTAACTATCCCTTTGTATGTTATCTCTAAATAAATCCTATTGTGGAGACAATACCCAGTACCTCTGCTAGGGTTATCAGAATATTTTGCACTAAAAGATTTTATCAGACCACTGACGTAGCTTAAATCTTCAGATGTTCATCGGGCGTCCTCCCTTCCTCCTCACCTCACAGCACTGTTAGGGAAGGGTTATGAAACATACACAGCTACCTGAAAGAGAAGGAATTGGAAAGGGTTTTGCTGTCTTGAATAGCTTCAAGAAGTGAGAGGGAAAAGGAAAGCCTTTTCCTTACCTTTTCTGTGCCAGCATGACTGTCTTCAGGTGGTGAAGATGAGATCTGGCTGATGAATGGCTACTGTATTTCACTGTGCTGTGGAAGTAGAGGGAAGGAAACTTGTTGAGACTGATCTAATGAAAATGGCTGTAAAACAGTGCTTTGTTTTCAGAGAGTAAATTGATACATGCAGTAGAGGTGTCTGAAATAGTTTTACAGCAGTCTCTGTCTCAAATTACTGTTTTCCCCGTTTATGTAACTAGTATGTAAGTTAAGGTGGAGGATTTTAACTCCTTAGGAAAAAGTTCTCTGTCTCACTGTTTTTTTCCTCTTAGCTTTTGCACAGAGAGACCCGAGGTCTACATTGAAAGCAGGGTGTCTACAGAGTTTCTTCAGCTGTGTGGGAACAGGGCTCTCATGAAAGAGACTTTTTTTTTTTAATGTTCTGACCTAAATCTTGCTGCTTTCTTTATTCCTACATTAGAGAGAGCTCGGAATCTGGCCCTAACCCCTGTCTGAATGTGTGAAAGTAGAAACCCACAGTATGCAAATATAGGAAGTGAGCTGTGATGACAGCTGACTGGAAAACAAAGCGCTAGGCCAGTGGTTTAGCCCATGTGGGCAGGTATCCTGCCTCTGGGCAGGAACACATCTGTTTGTGTTGGGCTCACCTGAGCTCCTGCTTGGTTTCTAAGGAGGACAGGGTCTGCCCATAATGAGTGCCTTTCCACAAGCCTGTGGTGGTATGGAAAGGGAAATGCTGGCTGTTTTAATGGCAGCCTTACCTTTGCTGTCCTGGCCTGTAGTGGGTGAGTTGTGGTTTCTGGCGCTGCTCTCTTGAGTAAGGCCACTTGCTTCGTGCTTGAGCCTCTTCCAGTCTGCAGTTGCTTGATCCTAAGGATCTATACTACCCTATCGCTTCAAATGTCAAAGTAATGATTCAAAAAGGACTCTTCCACTTTACCTCAGTCTCTACTGTTTCTCCTCCACCTGCTACATTTTAGCTCTTCCTAATTTCTTTTCCAGCTGTGAATAGATATTTATCTTCACGAGCTTTCTCTTTGTCATCTCTCACTTCAGCTATTACAAATCTATTTCTTTTTGGTCATGCTAATTTTGCTCCATGTGCATTATTCTTGTCATAAACAAAAAGGCAAGAAGCTGTATGCTGACAGCACTCTTATTTCCCAGCATTATCTCCTGTGGTGGTACACTGCTTTTGTACTTCCTCAGGCATGGAAGTGGTTTTGTAAACTTGCATGTTGAACAGGAACAATAAGGATCAAGTACATTCTGAGTGGTTGTGTCCTATCTGCACTGGTGTCTGTGGGTCTCTTACAGATACAGGGTTTGGAAGTGATATCTCTAGTATCATGCTGCACTTTATCCCTCTTTTTAGCAGGACAGGTTAGTAGGTTGGGAGTTCTGTGGCTGCTCCACCAACAATAGTGCCTTTCTCCTCTGCAGCTGTGCACTTTGGAGGCATCCAGTGTTGCTTTGACATAGGACAAGCTTCTTACAGTAAAGGATTTCAACAAAAAATCATTAAAGGAAACCAAAGCCCTGCAGTGATCTGCAGTTCAGTGCTCTTCTGTGTGTAACATCTTTCTTGTTTTCTCTTCAAGGATGGGGGAGAGCAGCAGCTGCCACCTACCTTGTGGGCTTTGTGATCCTGGTCATTTGTTTTGCCCTTGCAGTCATCGCGTTCTCAATTGAGATACTCCGCTTCAACTTTGTTCGAGGAATTGGAGGCTTGCTCTTTGTTGTTGGTAAGGCTGAGCACAAAGACAAGGTTATTTTAGATGTAAAACAAGCTTAAGAGGAAAATGTGGTAGGTAGAGCTTCCCTTATGAAGTAAGCTGCCTTTGTCTGGTTTTCAATTCATTTTTATGGGGAACAAGGGAATGTTGATTTATGCTCTGAGAGGATAATGGTTAGAGAAGCTCCAGTGGGTTTTGTCAGTTAGCACTTTCCCAAAAGCAGTGTATGGGGGCAACCAACATCTCTGGCCCTGCATATCACATGGGAGCTGAGAGCCCTGGGCACTTTCCACCTTCCCAAGGGGAGGGAGAGTGATGTGGCTATGGTACAAGTGGGTGGTAACTGGCTCTGCAGGGATCACGGTTGCTGGGCTGTAGGACTGGGCTAGTCACAGCATGCAGGTATGTGCCTTAGCAACCTGGCAATGTCAGCCGCAGTCAGATAGGGTGGGGATCTGCCTTGCCCAGAAGTCATTTACCTCTGTAGGAATGCAGATCTGACTGCATGACTGAAGCTAACTAATCTTTACATATCTTTAAAAGATATGCAGTTATCTCCAAGTATCTTTTTTAGTGGGAAATGTAATACATTCATTGTTATTTACTCCTGCTTTTCTTTATTTCTCTCTCCAGCTGCATTCCAGATCATAGGCTTGGTCATCTACCCAGTGAAATTCACTGAAGAAATTCCACTGATAGGAGATAACATGTTCAGCTGGGCCTATGGCTTTGGTTGGGCCAGCACTGTTGTTGTAATAGGTTGTGCTTTCTTTTTCTGCTGTCTCCCCAACTGGGAAGATGAAGTCCTGGGAAACATCAAGCCTACTTATTACTACTCCTCCCCAGAGAGAGCACCATACTTAAATTGAAAGATTAAGTCTAAGTACAATTGACTGTCGAAACAACAGAGGAGTGCCTCTGATGTAAATTTGGTGTGAATATAGGAGACTGAAAAAAATCTACCTTGTTTCTCCAGAGTATTTCTTACTAGCCCTGGCAATAAATTAGTAAAAACATTGTCATCATTAAGCAAACATTAAGCAAATAGCTTTTACCTAAAGTATTATTTACATGTTCTCATGTCGATTTTATTTGGTTTACTTGCTCTTTCCTCTCCCAACTAATGAGTCATCCTTATTTTATTCAAACACTTGCTTATGAATAAAGATACAGTGTAGAAAGGAAGAGGAGGGATTTTAAACAACACAGAGGGACTTGCAGGTTATTTTGTTTTCACCTCTGATAAAATTGCCTTAAATGGAACTAGGAAAAAAAAAAACCCTTCCAAAAAATTCTTTTTCTACCAAAATCACTCCCAAGGAAGGAACTTCCCTGAGACTGTCACAGTCACTGACTGCCTAAGAATGTCTTCTTGTTCCGGTTACTGGGCTATTGTTGACTATTAACCATTTGAATTAAGGGGAAAATAAAATCAAAATTTATTTTCCACCCATTGGTGCTGTTGGATGAAGATCTCCTCTAGAGCATAGGGCTGGTGTGTATGTAACAGTGGCTAATGTAACGCTGGTGTGCTTGAGGCTGCTGCAGGACTCGTGATGGAGCCGCATACAATTTTAATTTACACTGTCACAGAGAATCAATGAACTTTTGGATGTTATTCTGCATCATATTTTTTTACATGGTTTTTGAGGGATGCTGGTTTAGAAAATACCTTTAAGTAGAACATACACTATCCTTTGTCTACTTTTAAACTGCAGTGTTTTTAATTATCAGCTATGCTTTGGAGGAAAATCTTGGCATAGGTGCTGAAAACTCCCAAAAGTTTCTAAAGTGCACTGTAGGTAATCCAGAGTTTAGTAAACTTGGGACTGCTTTGTGAGTCACTAGGGATAATAGGTAAATACAGAAAAGCAGTTCTGTGAGCAATTTATGTATGCAAACTTCATACAGACACCCATCTCAGAAAGTAATTGGGCTGGCTCCTGGCTTGTGTTTCTGGAGCCAGCAATTCTGGAGACTTCTCTGTATTGGTCACGGATCTGCAGCAGCTTACAGCAGGTTTAATTATGGTCTATCTTTGCCAAGAGCTTTCTTCATCTTGGGAAGAAGAATGAAGAGGCTCATTTGTGGAGCTCCTCTTCCAGCTATGGGGGAAGTAGCTCTAGTAGAGACAGATTCTGAGGTGGGGGTACAGATAGAGTGGAAGGCAAATGCTGTGTGTTACTCTGTAACGAGCAGCTGGAGAATTACTTCCTACTGTTGTGACTCCAGCACTTAGGAGAGGGTGTGTGGGTATACGTATTCATGCACATGTACAAAATAGAACTTACAAAGCATTAACCAGCGTACTGTAAATCTACAGCCATTTAGAATGAAGCATTTTCAATGCCCAATATTTGTTGTGTATATATAGCTTTCCATTTTGTAATACCTATTTTAATTTGGTAATTCTATATATTGCATATGATTCTGTTATGGAAAAACTGTGTGACTTCTGAAAGGCCCTTCCAGGCCTGTATTTTATAACTTTACAGACCATAAATGTCTGCAGACTTCAGAACTGTGTTACAAGCTCAGTCATTGCATATATAATCAATTGTATTTATGATTCCTGGCGAAGAAGAGAATCCTGTGATTAATGTGTCCCTCCCCCCTTTTCTGTACAGTACTGGCTGGTGGGGAATACTGTGTTGACTTACCTGTATCATGAGTAATGATAGTACCTACTTGCCTACTTCCTAGTGAATTCAAAACGCAGCACAGAATCCCAAGTATGAAAAATCCTTGCGCAGCTAAAGCTGAGAAGGAGGAAAACCGTAAGAAAATGGACACCCTTCCTATTGCAAGGGAGGATAGGTAACAGGGTTTAACATAAGATGTCTTTTTTATGGTTTTTTTGTAAGCGTTGTCATAACTTGTCAAAAAAGCACAAATGTAAAATAAACTTGGCTCTGAATATACTGGGAGGGGTAGAAGCATAACCAGCATGTTACATGTTTAAGATGTTCGTGACAAAGCTATTGCAAATAGTCATTAATTACTTTCAAGTGATACTCATGTATGTGGCGGTCCTTTCAAATATGGTGGCTTAATTAAAGCTGGTTTAACTGATGGTTGTAGAAACCTGGTGCTGTTCATTTCATAAGCTCAAGAAAAAACCATTCTTTCCTCCTCTTAACATGAGTGTCAGTATTTATGAAGTGTCAGATTAATAAAATGAAGTTGCAGACCTCACATCCAGGAGGCAACAGCTTTGTTTTTGAGTCAAATGAGCTTGAGTATACATTGTAAAACACGTCTGTGCACTTCTACTGGAAGGGCCAGGCATAAAAGAACTCTTTATGAAGTCAAAACTTTTTTAATACATCACAACTTGAGGGGGAACTCTAAACATTTTAAGTGTGCAACAGCCTACAGGAGGTCTCAGATGTGGGAAGCCTGTTCTTTGTTTATCAAAACTGTGCAAGCACCTTTCCTATGCTGTTCAAGAGCTTTAAATAGTGAGAAAAAGAGAGTCCCCTGCCTGCTATTTTCAGTGGAAGGCTGCACTTCTGTGATGAGAAATCTTGGATCATACATGGCCTGCAGACAGCCCTGTGCTGGTGTCATTCTGCATCCTGAGCAACTCTTTCTCCCTGTGCTTTTGCAGAGAGCAAATCTTGTGTTAGCCACCACTGTTCTAAAGCAGCCTGCAGCTTGCGATTTCCAGAAAGAGGTTCACTATTCTGTTTTTTTTTTTAGCTATACTCTTCCTTAATCCACCACCCTGGATGCTGGCAGCTTGCATGGGTTTCTTTTGGTTTTGTGTCCGTCCCTCCCCCCCCGCCCTGTGCTTAATTTCTCAACTTTAATACAATTAGGGATAATATTTTTGCTCCTTTTATATTTTCCTAAATGCTTTGAAGATAATGGGAGGGTTTCTATAGTGGCCATTTTTTTGCCACAAAGACCATTTGTATTCTTATTTACCTTCCAGTCTGTATGCAGCTGCAGCCTAAATCTTTGCTCACTAAAAGCCACTGAACAACTCCAGCGAGCTTCAGGCTGCTGGGTAGCTCCTTCTAATCCAACCTCAGAGAAGAGGGAACAGTTTAGAAGATTCCAAGCACACTTGGATCTTGACTCAGGGAGTTTTGAGCAACCAAAAATGTGCATAGCTGGGTGCTAGGGACGGCTAATTCCAGGTAACCTGAATGGGATGATTAATGACTAATGCTTCAGTCTCATGGATATGGGAAACAGCTGCCACACCCCATTGGGATTTTGTATTTTTAGTTGATGTAGCAAGTGACTCATTTTTTTAGACAATTCCTTAGCAAGGTAAAATTCTCAAGAAATATTCACCTGCTGTTAACATCCTGCATCTAAGGACTTTGGACCTGGAAAACATACCTAGATCAAGACAGTGTAGTAAATCATTCAAGGTATTTTTTTTCTGGGGAGAGGGTTGTTATGGTGATAAGCACTATAGAAACAAAACCACCCACAAGCTAAAAGGAAAGGTTACACACACAAGAAAAAAAAGAGTTGCTGAGATAGTTGAGCACTTATGAATTAATGATGAGCCATATATCAATGGAAACTAAATGCTTTAGGAGACGCACAGCAGTGGAGAGAGCTGAGGTACTGGTTTGGCAGTGCGGAGCAGTGGAGCTTACTGGCAATATGGAAAAGCATCCTGAAAAAAAGGGTGTGTCAGTGCCAACTGGTGAAGCAGCACAGTGAACGTGGGTGATGATACTCACAATTTCATTATACAATGAAGTATAATCAAATCTGGAGAATAAGTGCAAAAAATAGGGATTTTGCATTTCTGAATGTGATCCTTGTGACAGGTGCTGGTACAGGAGTAGCAAAGACCATGCACAATGAATGCACACCGAATGCACACCATCTGGGATATGTCAGCATTACTGCACAGGGGCAGCAGTTTATATATGTGAATCCCACTGACCAAGAGTATGTGATTTTGCTGTGCATGTGCAGCGTACTTGTAAGATAGCTCTGATGTATCCATGGTGCAGGTCTGTGCTAGTACAGTAAGCAATCTTTTGTCTGGAGTTTTCTGGTGTCCACAGGTGTGGGCCAAGCCACTCCAGCTATGGAGCTCCACGTCCAGAAATTCCAGGCAAAAAAGCCAATGCCTTCAAATTTTGCCTCTATAAAATTCTATTTAAATTACTTGGGAGTTGTCAGAATAATCCAAAGTTATTTTATTATGATTGTTGAAAACCTAAATTTAATACGATAAATTAAATTTATCATAAAGACTATAGTTGGAAAACATGCAGGCTTATCTAGAGCTTTATAATACAAATATTATAAACAATACAAATACATAATGATGCATGATAAGCTATAGGCATTATATATAATTAATATAATCAATAAATAATTAATAGAAATGTTTCCATGACTTATATTCTTCATGGATTCATCTTTGCAAGATTGGATAATATTTACTAGAAGGAGTGATGTGACTGATGCTTTTTATTTATTTATGGAAATGTGGGCAACACGTACCATTTTCCACAGAGATCTTTGTGAATACAGAATATTTTCCAAGTACTAAGAATTGCTAAGCATAAAGGGGACACATTCGAAATCAGTGTTCACTGATTTTGAGAGAGCCCAGAAAGGTTTCTAGTGAGCACTCACATGAAACTGTGAGCCCAAAAGCCATCTAACTCCTGTCCTTCAGTGTGGTGCCCTGGGAAATAGTCATGGATTAAAGTAAATTAGTTGACTGCCCTGGTCTTAAAGGCATATAATTTGGTCAGGAGCTGACATGTGGCCATTACTATCCCTTTTCAGTAAATAGCCTGTTTTTAAGCTCTGTTTGTATTAGTAATCCCATAGGACAAGAAATAAGCAGGTCTTACTGTTAAAAAAAGGATTTGGATGAATTTTCACAATTGAAAATTAATTTCTGTTCTGATTTGTCATAGAAGACAAAACAATTTGCAAAATGAAATTTGGGGAAATCATAACTGACATTTTATATCAAGACGATAGGAAAAGTTGAAAATGTTGATAGGAGACCGCCATTTTCATTTCAGCCCTCTTCCCAAATCAATTCCATATCATACCGAAGAAGTCATTTCCATATAACCTTTTGGTTTCAGTGAAGCCCTACTTTTGGTTGGAGAATCTCAAGTGAAAATTCATGGCTGAAACTCTTAAAAGATATGCTTGGTATGCATATCTTATCTGTAAATCTGTAAAGCTGAAAAGAAGTATCCGGTGCTGTTCCCAACTGACCCATAACGCACAGTGAATGAAAGCCATTTCTCTGACACAGAAATGTAAGTAAAAAAAGTGTGGTACCTGGGAATTACCTATGTAAAGCAGATTGTATTCTTCTCCCAAGGCAGCTAAGCTACATATTTTACAAGGAGTTACTGTTATGATCCATAGGATCATAACATAGGACAACTATTTAGTTAGCGTAGCTATGCCGCAGAGAAGTTCTAGAACCCAAAGCAAGTAGATTAAGTAAAATTATCTTATACATAGAACAGGACTGTACCATACCACTCTTGTGTGTTCCTGACAGCTGCCTGAAGAAGATACAGACCCTAGCAGTGGTTACAAATGTCCAGAAGCCATCCCAGCTGGTAACTGAGTAGTGGCTTTACAGGCTTGATTTCAGCCATTTGCCTGGGAAGGAGGGGTTGGAGGTCAACTGAATTCATCAAACTTCTACAGAGCATCTATAAGAAATAACTGGGGATTAAACCTTGTTCCAGTAAAGCCTACCCTGAAGAAACATCCTTTAGCACAAGCAGGCTGAAAAAGAAATCCATGCTCAGGTACACAGACTTTTGTGTCTTCCTAATTTTGTGTTTTCCTAATTCGTGTTTTCCTAATACAGTCCTGAATTCCTCACATAAATAACAATCCTGGGTGCAAGCTCAGGTTTTCAACCAGCTGCTAAAACTTGCTCTAGAGGTAATCTGGTTTTGCATGTGCAGTCACACTAAGGAAAGGAAGAAATCGCCTTTTAAGCCTAAGTGTTTGTCTTGTCGAGGCAGGCCTGCTTTACTGACTAGAGTCAGCGAGTGCTGTGCATGGGGCAGGCTTTGGAGGTCTGACAGCAAACCAGACCTGGACAGCCCTTGCTAAAAGTATTAACCCCATGGAAATTATCCTCCAAGCTCAGCAGCTAGTGAACAGAGGTCTCAAACCTCTGTGAGCTTTCCTGTGCTGTGCAAGGCAGCTGGAGGAGCGCTTTCCCAGGTGCATGGCAGAAGGACCAAGCACCAACTTGGTCTATACTACACTACAATGCACTACAAGCATCATGGATGATCCTCAGTTTTCAGCCACCATGGGAGAGTCTCTCAGAAAAGCCATGCGTGCGGGAAACTTCAAGATCTCAACTGGGTTCATTTATGTAGAAGGATGTTCTTATTTTGCAATGAAGTCAGGTCCTGTACAAAATCCAGTATCCTTCTAATTAATGTAAATGAATTGCAGCTTGAAGTACCCTGAAAAATAAAGGTGTTTTTCTGTATGTGCTTACTAGGTATGAAGTATTAGTCATATTGAGAACACTATTGCCCTGGTACACAGGTGATGCAGGGTGCAGAGAGTGACCACAGGGCACAATTTAGCCCGGGCAGGATTTGTTTGACTGAGTTGCATCACTCTATAGGCTGTAGTTATAACAATAACTGCAGTGCCATATTCCAGCAGCAAGGCAAGGTGCAGCCCTCTCCAAATGGCAGATTAGCATAATCAGGAAAAAAAGGATCTATGTAAATGGATTAATAAATATTATAATAATAGTTGTAAGATTTATGAAGGCTTATGCAAAAAATATTTCTCAATTACTCAGCATTTCACTTGTTAGATGTAAGGCAGCACGCAAGAGAACGGATCATAAAATAATCTTAGCAAAGCTTTTAAAAACCAAACTCGGAGAACTTCTTGTTTATAAGTGGTATGGAATGAAAGTGCACTTGCTGCAAATGTCATGAACACACACTACAGCTGGTCAGCCCAAGTCAATCCAGTCATTTATATAGCTCAGTTGACCAGGTCAGCAGACTAAAGGTGGACAAAAATGTGCTGGCAATCATTTGTTAGCTGCTTCTTCCACTAAGAAAACCATTTCTGTCTTGGCTGAACGGGCATATTTTTATTTTTAGCTCTAATGCCATAGAATTTTTTGTTTTATTAATATTCTGCTGCTTACTTGGTTACTTCAAGTAGCAATGAAGCATCATTAGGAATATTTTCCGATGCAGAAAGTGCGCTACAGTCTAACAGTTTTTACATTGATAATGTATCTCCATTTTCAACAGATAATGCCGGTGCTTACCACAGGTACTGGAAAAAGAGAACAAGGATTTGCTTTCACGTAGACACCCAGCTTATATGTTTCAAAAGACAAATCACGTTGAGGGCAAGATATCACTTCAAATTACAGACTCTTTAACAAAAGTTTCAGTCATTTCCCGCTGTGTGCCACAGGAGTATCAGAATTACATGAGATACTTCATTTTGTCACCTTTGAATACAGCTCCCTCTCTGCTGTTCCAGATACCACAAATTACTCTGGTTCTGAGTGAGAAGATTGCTTGTAGTTCTAAGATACTTAAGGATGACAAAGATGGGCAAGACACAGAAACACCCACGGTGACTGAACAATACTCATCTCTTTCCCAGCGTGATAGTGTGTTCTGTAGTACCATCTCGCAAATGCTGACATTTGTGGCAATACACATTCATCCACGTCAGTTCTGACAAAACTGATGACAAATCCCTCAGTCATAAATGCCTACCTGAAACATGGTTCAACTATCAAAAAGCAGGGAAAAGGATTGTTTTCCTTCAAAACTGTTGGCTTTCAAATACCTGGCAGTGCCTGACTTCATACTGGATTTCAGCTGCAAAATTGTTTTAACTTGATTTGGTTATTTTCTCTGAGTAAAGAAAAAATGGCTGAGCTTCTATTTAATATCCAAATCCGTATCCTCTTGATCTTTTGAAGTTTATTGTGTCCATTTCTACCTCAGCTGTGACAACAGAAAGAACATGTGTAAAAAGATTTGGACAGCTTGCAGGTACCAGCATATTGCACTAAGGGTGAGCTTCAAATGACATTTATTTAAAGTAAATATTTTAAAATATCATGATCACTGCAATACATGCAATACATGTCCCTGATAACTGGGATTTTAAACATAATATCCAAGTTAATAACAACTGAATTTCTGGGTACCAATGTGGGCTACAAGGGAACATACATAATATTCTAAGGAAGGGGGGGTTCACTTCAGGGAACTTTACAAAAATATTTGCTATTCTCCCTTATTTCCAACCCAAACCAGCAGCTGAGGTGTCTTCATAGTTGACTTTCACTTTCAGTGACATTCAAATTCAATGGCCAAACCTGTAAAGATGTCTCCTGCTCTTACAGAGACTTGTTGAATGCCCTCGAAAGGCCTCTCACAACCTCAGGCATATTTGGCCATACCTACACTATGGGGGAGCTGCTGGTGGGATGCTTCAGCTAGCCAGAATTGCAGCGACTACAGAATGAGAGTCAAAACAGCCACACCAGTGCTCATCTATCACCAGGCTAATAAGCTGTCTCTGATTAGAGATAAGCCACAGTGCTGCATTAACCCATTCAAATTGCTTTCATGACAGAGCTACCTCTCCATGGCACTGCAGCTCATTGCTATGGATGTTCCAGTCTGGATCTGTGCAAGTTCAGTGCCTTTTCAGGCACTCCCCTCTACAGTGTATCAATTCAATGTAAATTGTTAATTCCTTTTATTTAGGCCATTATTGATTTATGATTATTAATTCAGCAAATTGCTGTGGAGTTTGCAGTTCAGTACAGATGTCACATTTCACCGTGAAAGCTGCAATGTAGCTGCAAATCTCTGCGAGTAAGTGAGGTTGGTACTTACAAACAGCACCGCCTGCCAAAATCCACCATGGGAGCAAAGGGTGCTTTACGTCCTCTGTGTTTAGCCATTCTTCACAGAAACCAGCTTTGATCTGCAAAGGGTGCAGCTGCTTCCAGATGTAAATGTGTCTGGGTTCTGCAAAAATACTAGGTTGTAGCACGTGTTAGTTCAAAGGGAGAATGCTACAAACATGGCTTTATTGCTTCTGAGCTGACAGATGGAAAACTCCATCCCATGCTCAGCCCGGGTGGCCTCCTGGGGCATGGCAAGGTGGTGGCTCATCTCTGCATTGCTCCCATAGCACACTGCAGGCAGGCTCTGACAGGCCCCAGGCAGCACACATACAGCCAGAGCCATGCACAGGGAGTATTCATAAAGCACAGTCAAATCAAAGCTCAGTTTTTGTTCTCCCATGAAGGCTATATACAGACCATACTGTGTTTTTAATGATAAACCTTGTTATTTCCCCCTCCTTGCAGCCTCCCTTTCTGGAAAGGGAGGCCAGTCACATATCCTTCATTGTCTCAGCTTTATAGCAGTTAGGGGATTTTATTTAATTGTAAAAAAATACGGTATAATTTTATTTTTAAATGGGGCCCAAGAAAGGCAGCTTTCAGCCTCCGGGTGGCAAGTTTCAGAAGTAACCACCCTCTAATACAAATAGTTCCCTGTTTTGTCTCCTGTTTTCACCCGCCATAATGCAAATCCCTTAGGAGATAGAAAGATGTAAACACAGCTGTGAGATGCTCCTGGTGGGGAGTGGCATGAAGGAAAGCGTTAAGTGCTGAGGGTAAACAGCACCTGATTTGTTACCAAGTCAGCAGAGCAGAGAGGATCTCACAGATACACTCAGCCTGGAAGCTTCTCCCCAGCTCAACTGGTTATTGCTCAGCGGCAGCTCTTACTCATGTGAATTTAGGTGGAGCTCCCTTCCTCTTTCTGTCCCTCCCTCTTTCTCTGCCTGCGGTGTCTCTCCTGATTAGAAAGCTTTACTCAAGCATCTGCACAGGCGCTCATAGGTACCAACCAGTGTTCCCTTTCTGGGAGCTTTGCAGAAGCTTCCATTGCTCTGCACTGCTGAGTCTGTGGCAGAGACGGCTGTCCTCATCCCACCAGTGACCCCTGCCCTGAAAGATGGTGAAGTACGGCCTTGACTACACGCGATGCAGATGGATCCTACCCCTGCTCCTGGGCATAGGTGTCATCTTCGGTATCATTGCGCTGGCGGGCAGGGGCTGGCTGGAGTCGCAGACCTTGCCCTACGTGCACCAGGCGTCGTTATGGGAGAGCTGCAGGAGGCTGGAGCAGGGTGGGGAATGGTCCTGTGAGTCCCTCATGAGTTACGGTAAGCAACTGCAAGGGTGGCGGGGAGCAGTCTCTGGAGCAGCGGGATACATCTCCGAGCTCACCTTCCCTCAGCTCTCCTAACTGTATTGCCTAATATTTTGCATTTATAAATGAAGTTATGGGCAATAGGGACTGTCACTAAAATGCCTCAAGGCTTTTGACTAACAGAATGAAGAAGAGAAAAGCCCTCGTCCGGGTGCAGAAAGCAGCCTGGTTGCTTTTGGTGGTGGGATGCATAGTACAAAAGTCCACACGTGGTAATGTACTAGTGTAGAAAATACTAGAGAATTTAATGTTTTCTTCCTCTCCTAGAAGAAGCTAGTGACTTCTCACTAATCACTGCTTTCCAAAACTTAACAGCTGCTGCTGATCAAAAGCCCAAACAGCAAGTTGTGTGGGTAAGCCTGGTATTAGTGTGATAAGTCAGTCCTGAATGCCAGCAAGAAATGGGAGGTAAAAATGTGAGATGATAGGAAGATATTTCCAGGGAGTGTCAGGCTGCAGAATGCTGCCCTGAAACTGCTCTGATAGGTGGGTTGTGCGAAAGAGTTTTAAAAGATGAAAGGATTTCTTGTTTGCATTGAGTTTTGGTTAATTATGCTATTAAACATGTCCACCCAGGAGCAATCCTCAGCTTGAAAAGATGTAAACCGCTGAGTCTGGGAGAATAGACCAAAAGAAGGACCACTCTGGATGTGCCCAGTTTCTTTATTTTTTCTCTTTTTCTGTAGATCAGTTATTGGTCATGGTGTAAAAGAAGCTAATGTGAGTGTCAGGCTGTTAGCCTAAACCAGGAGGAAAGTTTGATTGTTCTTACAATTTATACCAATTCAAATTAAAAGGAAGAACTTTTTACCTAAAGCTCAGAATCTCAATTGCTTTTGTTGAAAATGAGTGTAAAAGCACTTGCAGAAACAATCTCAGGGATCATTTATTGCAGCTTTTGAAAATTGTTCCTGAAAGTTTATCATGTTTGGTCAACCTCTACCTTCTGTGCACAAAATTCAGCTGTAACAAGTTAATTGTAGCAGGCCTCTGTGAGTGTAGGGCTCCAGGACAAGACCAGCTCCATTAAGCATCATGCCCAGTCCTGCTCTCGAAGCTCCTGCATCCGCTCTATGGCGAGGCATAGATCAAGCCAGCAAGTGGCCTCTGATACATGGCGATGGAGAGCAGGAGAGAGACCACGATGCTTAGCAAAGGCCTTCTCAGTACTGAGTTTCCATGAGATTCCTGATCCCCAGATTAGGCCCTGTCTGTATCATAGATAGTAGATCTAGTTGGACAGAAAATGCTAAGAAGTTTTACCTTGCTTCTCTTGATAATACAAGAAAAGTTTCAACTTGCTTTCAGGTCCTGCGCAGTTGTTTGGTATTTCACTTCCTTGCTTACCCTGCCTCACTCTGACATGCTTAAATTTAGCAGTTGTAAGCAGTTTCTCACTGGACAGCATCTACAGACAAACCAGGGAGGTCATCCTCTATGTGGACTATGCCACAATGTCTATGGCTACCATGAATCACATCCACAATAAGTCCTGCACTAACACAGAAATGTTGGACCTAGTACATGCATGCGGAATATTCTCAATTGGAGAGTCAGCTGATGCTTCTGGAAGCATTAGAAATGCTGTTCATGGGCTGCATGGCTGCATTATGCTCTCAATGAGCATGCAGCTATCATTGGACCTCTTTGAGCTACTTTACTTCAAGTAAATCCTCAAAATCCTCCTGGATAAAATTTCCAGGTGGAAAACGAAGATACGTCTGGGACAATGGAGTCATTTAGCCAATGGGAGAATATGTAAAGCCTATATGTAAAAAATGTGTACATAAACTGGGTGACAGGGGATTACGTTGCCAGGCGTCTGCATAGGCAAGATTATGCCATTACAATGTGGATCTTGGCCATTGCACGGGTGGGTTACCCTGACCCATAAAAGGGTTGGAGACTTGACTGTTAAGGATGCAAACTTGTGTCACTGTCCTGATCCTTTCCATCCCCCTTTTTCAGACACCTTCTCTTCAGAGGTGAGATGTGTTCAGATGCAATCCTGTTCTCTATTTTTCATACCATGCTTTTCTTCCTCAGTTGGTGTGAGGCTGGGATTCTGGGGCTTCTGCCTTTCCTCACGCAAGGTGCATGTGCCTGATGCTGGTCTTGGATTTCACCCAAAAGATGAGGCCATGAGACAGCATCTTGTTTGTGAGCATCCAGGTCTTGTGCTAAGCTTGATTATACCTGCCTCCGTGAAACATAGGGTTTTGATAATTCTGGGGTTACATTTATCCACAGTACTCCAGAAAGGTCATAAGAAACAAGCATTCAGCATCATGTTCTGTGGGATATTTAGCTTTGCCTTGTGCCAAGCTAAACACACTGCTGCATAAACAAAGTGTAATTATATACCTTCCTGAGCACAGAGAAAAAAGCCATGATGTAAACAAAAAGGACAGAAGTATTTCCCATGTTTCCTGATATGAATGCTCTCTTTCCCCTCCTTTATTCTGCAGTTCCCATCTTGTTTCCTCTGAGCTTTACTCTCAGCTTTGCTATCTAACCTGCCACAGGGTGGGCAGGTTCCAAAATACAGTCTTCCCTCAGGAATGGTTTCACTGACATATGTGATACACATGTGTATCCCAGCAGCTTCCAGCAAATATTCTCATCATGGCTTGGAAAGTTTATCTATGTTACTCCACTGCTGATGTCTTCATCCTATTAAAATTGGGTATCATTGTAACGTTCTTGCAAGTTGTTCTATATAATGTGAAAATTCAAATCAAATTCTCCACTTGCAGTGTTTGTAATTCCCCTTGAATCTCTGCTGTTTGGCTTAACATAGGAATATGCACATACAGAAGACAAAAATCCAACATCATTGAAGTCAGTCAATTTGGAAGGGAAGAAGGTCAAATGTTTCATTGGAGTGGATCTTCTCCAAGGATTCAGATCTACTTTAACCATATCATGCTCATCTAGTCTTTACCAGAAGTATTCTGCTTTTCAAGCATATTTAGCTCAAATAAACAGAACTTTCTAGAGAAAACCATCTAGTGCTTTATGGAACTTATTTGAAATGCATGAAGTTTAGGATGAGGGACTGAGAGATGCAAACTGTAGCTCTGCAATGTTCTGACACTTGGAATAAAGGTCTCAAGCTTATAACATGCTTGAACCTTTACAAAGGCAAAGACTTTTATGATAGACAGTGAGCGCAATATGGAATCTATGTCTGGGACATGGCTGAGCTTGCAAAGAAAGCACATAGTTAAATCCCTTCAAGAAGCTGGCACAGTACTCCCAGTACTCCTTTGCTTTTCTCGATATTTGGCTATATAAATTCTCTTGAACAAGGTGTGTCTTGCAGACCTGAGACACTTTTTCAGTGTGTAATATATTCCACTGCTGGTTTTGAAGATGTTTAAGCGTGTGGGTTTGGTTGGAGGAAAAGAGCTGGGTTTATTTTATTAGTCTCAATATGATTCACAGTTGGATAAAAAACTTGTGGGTATGGTTGTCCCATCTTTATTCCACCTGGCCCTACATCTCTTCCATGTGCAGCTGCTGCTACCAAAACAACTGCAAGCTTAAAGCTTTAATTTGAGGTTAAAGCGGCCAGCTCATTAGCATGGTGCAAACAGGGATCTTGGTGAAAAAACCAGGAAAAGGAATTTCCACATGACAAGTGGAATTCAGATCTTCAGTTATTTTCACATCCTAGTATGCCATTTCAGCCTTTTTCTGAGATGTATGGAGTGTTTAGTGGCTGTGGAGATTAGTGGAGGAATGAATGATTTTGTCATCTGGAAAGGACATCTTCCTGCATCTTGTCTCCCAGGCAAATAACTGTATTCTAGCTCATTCCAGTTTTATTTTGGTCTATGAATATGAATGCAATACTACAAGATAGGATGGCTTGTATAGTATGATTATAATGCACAAAATTACTTCAAATATGGCAAATATTTGAACATACTCAAATATGAGTATTTCTACAGGATAGATAGCAAAATAAGGGAATGCTGCAAAAGGTAATAACTGGGGAAAAAAATATCCTGCTTCAGTTCCGTAAGAACTCCATTGATGACTAGATTTTCTTCCATTTTGCCTGTATCAGGCTTTTGGATCCAGGGCTATGATAAAGCACCATTTATTATTATATAGGAATAACAAAATGGAAATTAGTTTCTAAAAATCCCCAACAAATGTTACAACATGATCAGTTTCTAAGCAGCAGAGAACTTTTCTTGGTACTTACACCTACAACAGGCCTTGCATTGTTGGTCCCACAGCTCTGCCTCTGGAAAACTGGCTTCTTCAGCAGACCAGTGACTCATCGCACTCAGGGCACAGAACATACCAGATACCAAGTTTCTCCATTGCCACCCTGCCTATGTAAAACTGCTTTGCCTTCCCCATTGTTCCCATGGCATCTGACAGCCAGCACCTAATCCCAGACATGGGGAAACCCTCACTTGGCCCAAGCCGAAGCAAGTGCTGTCAGCACAGTGACATGGGGATATTTCCAGAGGGACAGGCTGGAAGACAGCCCCTCTCAGCAGGGTCTGGGAGGAGAAGCAAGCTGTCCCAGTGGCTATTTGGCATGTGAAGCTGTCTGTGTGTAGGAACAGAAACGAAGCAAACAAGTAACTGTGCTGTTAAAGCAGGGACATTCAAGTCATGGGGCCTTTTTGCCAGGATTTTGCACCTAAAAACTTTCAGAGTTTGGTAAAATTCAAATGGATTTGGAAAATTGTCCTTGCAGCTGGGAAACAAAAGCTGAGGATGGTTCTGACCATGCCAAGGAAGCATGTGAGAGAGACCAGGATGGAGGCCAGCTCCATCTTGTGCATTGCCTGGATTACAGGGAAATCCTTGACTCCTTTGACACAGGGAAAACTGAAAATGAAAGCTTATTGATGTTCCTGCTGCATCATAGCATGAAACAGTTGTATTTTTATATGGTGCTTGCCTGTAGTTTTAATGACAGTGTATAGAGAAGCACGTAGTTTCCTAAGTTGTCAGTCTCCTAAAAGTGTAACGTTACCCAGGATTAACCAGTGAGAAATGAGACAAAATTAGTTACTTCATAAAGTAAAATATTCAATCATTATTCAAAACTTTGAATGCTAGAAATTACAGACTCAGTTAAATGTGTACGGTAATGAGAATATCACAACAGTATACTTAAGGAACTCTGATGCAAGAAAGAAAGAGCACATTTGATTTTTCTCCAGCTTGTAGGAGACATTCCGTTGTTACTAAACAGGTGTAAGAGAAGGGAATGAAGCCCAGAGCATTGAAGTACCATGGCAATTTTCATTCCTCATCTGCAATTGCTAACATGCTTTCTCTTGTAATTTTAGGGTTTGTCCTTTTATATATTTAGTGGCAGATTCATTTAATCAGACTCTTCTAAATAATAGTTATGCTCTTCAGCAAGTAACTCTACAGAGAGTAATTGCAGATGGCATCCCACTGTTTATTATCAAGCTTTCCTTTAACAATTGCAGTTAAATTGGATGGAAAAATAGCAATCATGTTGAGGGTTCTCATCTCCCCTTCAGGAGATATGAATTGCTGGTGCTGAGTACTTTGTGAAGATTCTCCATGCTTTGCACTACCAGGACCTTAAATCCTTGAGAGGATACCATTCACTCACACACATGGGGTGGCGTCTCTGCTGAAAATGCGTGGAAACTTGCGGCTAAACTCTCATTTCTCTTCACCTCATCTCTTCCTCTAGTTTATTGAGGTGATCTGATACAGCAGGCTATAATAACACATCCATAATCTGAACAGTGATAAGGGCTGCAAGATGGATTTTGAATTACACTGTAGGGTTAAGCAGTCAGGCTACTTAAGAAGGAAAGGAATTACACAGGAAAACAAACAAACCTCTCAAAACACTGTTTTTTCCCCCCATTTTTATAATAGTTCTCATTGACAGTTTGCGTTGTTCTGAGCAACCTTTAACATCTTGAGTCAGTGAGTATTGCAATGCCATGTTTCTTCTTTGTCAAGTATCATTACAAAATCTCACCAATCAAAAATTCCCAGGAACTCAAGATAGCTTGGAGAGTAGGGGTAGAAGCTTATATCCCAGAGATTGATTGCTTCTTTCTACATACTAAATAACACCTCAGATCACACACAGCCCTGCTGAAGTACTAATCTGCAACTGAATATATTTAATGTCACCTATTATGTTGAATATGCACACTGTGTCCAAACTATCCCCCAAATTTAGAAGTCTCTGTGCAGTTCATTAACAACCCTATCAGCAATAAACAGCAAGTGATGAGGACTTTCAGGGTGCATTGTAAAAGCTATTTCATTCACAAGAAGAGTAAATATAGCTTATGATGTATTTCATGATCACAAAATACCATTTCTGCTTATATGTTGATGTTTTTCTTTTGCAAATGGTACAATTTTGCTTCTAACAGAAAATTAGATCCAGATTCACAGCTGCTGTCTATCAGAAAGAAAATACCTACTGCAAAAGGCAACTTTCAGCAAGGTTTCAGTACAAAGTTTGTTCACAGATAAAAACTGTGAATCAAGAGTAGTAACAATTATTGGTACATACAGAAATGAGATGTAAATTCAGTGTTCTCCAGCCTCAAATTGTCCTGGGAATATAAAACTTTTTTTGGAAAGGTTTGCCCTTTCAAATAGAAGTGCTAGTTCATTGCCTCTATTATAATGGAAATTGATTGTGTTTAATTTGCATTAAATATTTTAAACCACCTTTAACTTGGGGGTAGTTAGGGAACAGGTACATCTTGCTACTCTGATTAACTGAGCTTATGTAGGTGTACTTATTAATCAACACCTTACCTGTTTTATTTACCTACTCTCCTAATCCCCGTACACACGTCAAGTGTAAGTAATCCTGCTTTAATTTTAGATAAATATTAAAAAAAATAGGAGGAAAAAATATTATAACACTTAAGTGTGTAAGACCAAGCTTTAATCTCAAGGTGTTCTCAGTATGTGCAACTCCTTCTGAAGATAATGTGAGATAGAGGTGCTCCCTGACTACTTTCATGAGCAAACCTTTAATTTTGAGGCACTGTGTGCGCATTATTTTTAATAGCTAACTTACTCCTTTGGTGTTCCCTTTGATGATGGCTCTATGTCCTCTGCCACTTCTGCTTCCCTAGTGCTAAGTAAGCATCAGGGAGCAGCCCTCATTAGTACAAGACTTGCAGGAGCCAGCTTCTAAGTCAAGCCTGTACATGCTTGGACTTATGATGAGATGCATTTGAACCACTCCCTTACGATGTAATTGCTCCTCCCTTCTACTTCAAGTCAGGATAGCTTCTAAGTTGAGTTGCTTACCTCACTGAGAGGTTTGCAGAAGTACGTAAAGTCTTGGATACAGGCTTTGCTGATGTATTTTTGTGAGTGAAGTCAGTGGTAAGGAATTAATAGGTTTTTGCTTTAAAGACATGTAAGCCCACCAAGCCGAACTGAGCTGCCTCTTTAACTCTAAGCTTTGGTGAAAACACTGCTTTCTGTTAACATATCCTGTGTTTTACTGATACATGGCCTATGCATAAAGTTTCTTTTCCTTACTGTTGCAATTTGAAATTATTATTATAGGGTAATTGTTCTAAAGTTCTAATCCTTTCTCATTTATATGGGACCTGCTACTAATCACTGAGAAACTTTTGCAATGACATTATCTTAGTGTGAACCTAAATAGGTCATTCTCTGTTTCCATGGTTGTCTCTTCAGTAGTGGCAAGGTAAAAGCTAGTTCCTGCTCAATGAAAATGGCTGCATGTTATGAACTAATGCCTTGCTATTAAATGAGAAATTCATATCCATCCTAAAGAAGTGATGCCAGGGGAAAAGGAATGGAGTTACCAAAAAGCATGTCAAAAAGAAGGACAAAAGAAATTTTGTATTCCACTCTGTATGATATAAACTCACGCAAAACCCCCCTCAGATTACTGTACATCCACAGTACATCCAGTACTGACTCCCCATGGGAAAGATATTCAGAGAATGAAGTTGTTTTGAGAATGGTTCAGATGCAATGAAGATAGAAGCTCAGAGAGTAATACACATTCAATCATGCCATTGCTTTTTTCCCCTGATTTTATTCTGTTAATAAATTATCCATGTGGTTTTCTTCATTTGTATAGCCGTTCTTTGAAATTATTTTCAGAAAACAGCCTTCAGTTTACACATGCAGTTTATTCATAAGAAGCTGCTTTTAATAGTTTCTGATTTTTCTGTCTATATACAAACACATGCACACTGGTATTTCAATGCCAGCTCATGTGATCCGCAAATACTTGCAAAGATTTCAGTGTTCACTTGTTTTCAAAAGGGCACAGAAATTCGCTGTAGTTGGCATGTTTCAGAGTTGTGATTCCCAGCACACAAGATTTTGCACTGTTCACTGCTGCACAGATAATAAGGGGAATCCAGAGTCCTGGATGACAGTGGCTTGCATATGCACCAACAGCTTGTTACACTTCAGCTGATAAATTGAAGTGTGGATTTATGAGTTTGATGGGCCATCTTAAGATTCAGGCTGAGGACAGCACAAGTTCTGCACACTTTCACATGGAAAGATTCTTAAGGAGAACAAACCAAGATGAAATGGATAAAACCCGGCCAAAGCAGCTCCTTTTTGAAGTGAAGCACGTGCGCTGCAAAGTTCACCACACCCTGATGAAGAGCATCAGGTTGAGAAACCTAAGTGTGTTCAGTTTTGTTTCCAAAATAATGCTCTTTCCCTTTAATCAGAGAGATGTAAAACAGGTTGGGCTCTGCAAACTCAGCCCAGAAACATTCTCATTACTTACGACACAGAGATGAATCACCACCCTGGCAGATTTTTGTTCTTGTAAGAATTGCTTTGCAAGACTGGAGCTAGAACTGCAGGGTTTGTCTTTCTTTCCCTTGGTGGTATGAAGGATAGCAAAGCAAAATATTAGTCTGTTACATTTTCTTCCTCTCCACCCCTTTTCTTTTGAATTTAAACTATCCTTCCCCAAATTCCTGGACAATTCACTGCAGTGGCTGTTCTGTTAAGATGATCAGTCAGCAAGAACCTGGTAATTGCTGGTGTCTGTGAGCTGGCAATAAACATTTATTGTTTATTGTGCTAGCTGTGTATTTAACTTCAAGCCAGGAGGAACACTTGGAGAAGTATTTCCTTATTGATTAGACCAGGAGAAGTACTTCTGAACTCTCTGGGGTTGCTTTCAGAAAACGTCACCCAAAAAGAGAGAGACAGCAGTTCATGAGGTTTGGGGGCACCAGATCAAGAAAAACATGACAGCACAATTGTTAATGTTTTCCCATGTTTTGAACCACATACATCAGAAACACAGGAATTTGTATTTGTCATGGGGAAAGTAGACTTCACATGCTATTTTCAAGGTGTGACGGCTCTTTTTCGAAGGCACCATTTGGAGCATTTAACTCAGCAGGCTAAGGAAAGACTAGATCTGGTGATTCAAACTTTTGGCTCAACTTGCTGCTGAGCAAGGACGTTTATTTCCTTATGTGTGAAGCACAGGCAGTGTTTACACTTTTGTAAACTAGAAAACGTGAGGGAGTAAAATCAGGAAGGCAGGAAGTCCATCAGTTTCCCCCTGGCTGCAGTCAGCGATGTGTTTAGATGGTGCAGCACAAGTAGTCATGCTACCTCTGAACTGAGTTAGCTTTAATAGCAAAGTAATAAAGCTGCATCGTTATTGTACACTGTCTCAGCTAATTATCTTGCTCATAAGCTACAGTGAGCTCTGTAATGGCATGGGTGGGCTCTTTCTGGTCTCTAATTTAGCTCAGGGGGGCTTCTCACATAGAAGGGAGTTTTAAAAGGCAGGCTCTTATTTTCATTTTCCAGTAGTTACGTATTACTACATTCACTGTGAGTAGTCAGACTCTCAGAAATCATTGCTGACTGATACACAAGACACTGTAAATAGAAGCACTGCCCTTCCTCTGCTTGAGATAAGCATAAAAATATGGGTCCTTTTGCCTGTTTAGGTTAGCAAAGCCTTATTTTAAGATAAAATTGCTCAGAAAATTGCCAGCTAGAAGGTTGTTTTCAAGACGGTGTGTAGCTTCCTACAAGCCCTTCCACAGTGCTCATGGGTGTACTTCCAGATGGTAGAGGAGCTGGAAAAGGGAGAAAAAGGACTGGTGCAAAAGTGTTACACAATCCTGCTGGTATTCAAGGACACTCTTGCGTACACACAAGAAGCACATTTTAACTCTTAAACAGCCAAAACATCACCGCCATTTTGGGGGGCTGAGAAAACAGATCTCACAAATAGCTGAATATATTCACAGACTCAGTTTGATGTCCTGTAAACTGCGTCTCCTTCTGTTTCTGTTCTGATGACAGGGGGACTTCCAGCTTTCACCTGCCCTGTCTAGAGTCAAGTGTACTTGGAGTTGGTGTTGCACATGAGGTGATATTTTTGTCCTGGAGTTCACATTTTTAAGAAAGAGCTTTGCAGTACAGCATTTTTTTCATGATTTTTGCTTTATGTTAAAGCAAAACAAATGCACACCATGGGAAGATAAGAAAATATCTGGGACCAGATTAACCACTCACTTGTTTTCTGATCAGTTTAATCCTTATAATTCTGGCATTTTTACAGAATTATAAGTCTTTGTTCTGCTGGTAAAGGCACTAAGCTGCTGTAGTGCTTCTGGCTGGCACAAGTGAAAATAAGTATCTCAGATATAAAAACAATTGCAATTATTGTTACATGAAGCTTTTGCTACCCTTTCCCCAGAAAGGTAAGGTGTTTGCACACTGTCTTAGACTACTGATAACTGCTACTTTTGTAAAGGAGAGATGAAGTCAGGGTATTAATCCCCCTCAAAAATTCACAGTGACTCTTCCACGAAATCCTATTGCCTTGCTCAGAGCTGCATATTGGCTTTCTTTCAACATCAAGTTAATATTTTTTCTCTTCCGTAGAAGTGCGAGTCACAAAGTTGGCTGTTAGGTGATTAAGCAATGCCTTCTAAAGACGTAAGCATCTTGCAACAGCATGTGTTTGCTTGCCATATAGCCAATGCCTAGCGGGCTGGGTGTGCACACAATCCGCCTTCATACAGTCACTGCAGGGGTAACAGTACTTCACCTAGGCGAGCCTGGCAGTGAAGTGAGATGGTGGCATGGGCAAGGTGCCACTGCACATGGCTGACCCCTCAGCCCAGGTGACGCTTCCACACCGGGCAATGGTGCTCTGCCATCAGCTGATCTTGAGGAAGCAAGGCTGAGCTTTGGCAGACCACGTGCAGCCCGCTGCAGTGGTGATGGCAGTGGGTAAGATGAAACACGCCACGTCTCATGGTGCCTCAGCATTTCTTGAGTCTGCTCTGGGAGAGAGACACCCCTTCGCCCATGGGTTTTGCACTTAACCGCAAGCAGTTGTACACCTAAAAAAACCCGTCACCTCTAGATGTCCTTATTTCACCCTTCTGCCAGAAGCTCTGAATCTCGTATCCAAGCGCAGTGAGGTCAGTGCTGCTGAGCAACTTCTTTTATGGCCAGGTGCCCCTTTTTTTGCCATTTTAGAGGGGTGGCAGAGAGGCTGGGAGCAGGAGCATCCTCAACAAGGATGAATTGAACTGTGGCAGTGCGTTAAATTCCTCTTCCTTGCTGTTTCCTTTGATACTCTGCCTGAAGTACTGCCCTCCCGCCTGCACTTCCACATTGCATATTCTACCTCCAAGCCTCCTGTAAACTCCTTGAGAGAAGAGTTTGGGCTAAAATACTAGGCTAGAAAATGAAATGAAGGCACATCTTTGCTGTCGCTTTCAGTCTTCCCAGTCATCTGCCTGCTTACAGGACAAACAAAGCAGTTAAAAAGCAGAAAAAAACTTTTTGGCATAAGGAAGAAAAAGGACACAACATAAACCTGCAAACATAGTTCAATAGCTAGAAAGGAGCAGGGATTACAAAGCACGGGAGGATGGTGAAAAGCAAAGAGGGAAATTGGTTTGTAAGGGCAGGTCAGAAGAAAAATAGAGCTGGAAAATCCTGATGCATTTTTTTAGTCAGATAGCAGAGTTGGTGTGGGGCCTGGGAGAAGAGAGGTTGAGCACCAAGCTGTCACTTGAATGGTGGCTTTCGTACCTACCTGGCACTTGCCAGGGGGAAAGGTAGGACACTTCACATTTTATTACTTGCATGTTCGAAGCAAACTAGTTGGCAGATTACTGGGTATCAATAATCTTAACTTGCTCTGTTCCACAGTGGACTTTTACTGAACAGTGTGTGCTGCATTTGAGTTGCAGTTACAGTTGGGCTTGTTTGGGCTGTGATAATTTTTCAGCCCTGCTGCTGTATATATATGGTTAGAAGCTGATACCCTACAAATGCATAGCATATGCCATGGGGTAAAGTCTGTAGATGTCCAGCAGACTTTCACTGCCTACTCCATCTACATACACAATTTTTAAAGTGTCAATGTAGGCTTTTTACATTCCAAAGAGGAGAAACTTTGATTTCTTTGAGCAGTAGTTGCCCCTCCAGACATAAAACACTGAATAAATATCTTTTTTTTTCCAGTTCTTATGCTAGCATGATATGCTCTGACATGTTATAACATAGTTTTATAATTTGAAAATTAAAGTATCCTGAACAAGCTTTTCAAAATGAAATGGTACTGACTTTGGATCAAAAACAGAGGTCAAATTTCCCTACAAAGCAGACTCCAGATCTTCAGCTGCGCCTAAGATACAGAGATAAGCAAAGGCTGCAAAGACAGAAAGCACTGAATTTTGACATTTATATGCTATTGCCATACCTTTAACTTTGCATGCCAGAGTGATATCAGCATTTGTACACTTTTTTAAAGCAAGAATTTAGTTAGTTTCAGGGACTGTCTAATTCTCCTTCCAAAATGCTGCTACTTTTATGGCATCTGCTGAGGTAATGACATTTGTTATTGAAGGAGAGTGTCCATTCTTACACCTTTATAGACATTTTATCTTGATTTGTAATTGTTAAATCTAAAGAAGAAGCTTGTACACTTTCACTGCAAACCAGATTAAAACACTGCAAGGGATTTTTTTGTTCTTTTCTAATGTATCTTACTTCTGATTTCAGCTTGGGGAAGAGCTGCTGCTGCCACGTACCTGGTTGGCTTTATACTTCTAGTCATTTGTTTCGCTCTGGCCATCATAGCATTTGCTATTGACACACTTCGATTCAACTTCATACGTGGGATTGGCGGCTTGCTTTTTGTTGCTGGTAAGGCAGTATATGAAGTCAAATTTAGCTTGTGCAGGTATATCCATACTAGAACTGGTATTTCCCTCGGCTGATTTTATGCCCAAGTCTTTGTGTGCACCTGAGCTCTTTATGACAAAGAATACAAAGTCTGTCAAGGCAGTGGATCGATTTTCAAATCCTCCAAAACACGGGTGGGTTTAGCTACAGGTAGTTATGGAGGTAGGCAACGTGATGGGTGTTAGCTTAAACATTTTTTGTTTTCTTCTGCTTCTTCAGCTGTATTCTCCATCATGGGCCTGGTTATTTATCCAGTAAAGTTCTCAACTGAAATTGAAATGACGGGAATCAATATGTTCAGCTGGGCCTATGGGTTTGGCTGGACCACTGCCATTATGGAAATATGCTTGGGATTCTTCTTCTGCTGCCTTCCTAACTACGAAGATCAGATCTTGGGTAATGTGAAACCCACATATTTTTACTCTTCCCCATAAGCACCAGGAAAAAAGCATTCATATTTCAGAGATATATGACACACCAGATACATTTTCCAGAATATTGTCATTGTATGTTAGTAGAAAAGGCTGGAAACTTTTCAAATGTGTGTAGAAAAATGATACTGGAATTCCGAAATAAAGTTATCCACTCTATTTTGGACCTTCATAGTTGATGTGGGTTGGTTAGATAAAGTCTAAACATTAAAAACACTTGTGTTTCCTCATTCATTCCTATGAGTAAGGTATGTGTGCATTGCACTGCATCTTAAATGCATTCATATTTCTAATTAAATTCAGAAAAGCTTTTTAAACTGCCAATAAACTAAACAATATATAGCATCTTCCAGAAGGAAAGGAAGACCCCAACCCACCCTCCACCTCCCCTATGTTGTATGTATTATCTTCATCCTGAAGGTATTGCACATTTTTAAAGAAGCCAAATACCTTTACCCACTGACTGCCAGAGTAGTAAATTAGTCAGACAGCACTTCATATCTTTGCTTCCATTTCTCATTCATTCACTTAAGACTTAGGCACAGGGTAGGACAAGGATGAGAGAAGCCCCCTACCAAAGCTAGCATCTTGACTTTTATCCCTCTATGTGGAATGTAAGTATTTATTTCTAAATATCTGTAAGAGTAAGAAAGGACCTTCAGTAAACTTAAGAATCCTGGTGTGCCATTGATAGGGCCAGCATAGAGCTGGCAGAGGCTGAGGGGATTTCAAGCCACCCCTGCAACCTGGTTTGAAGAGGCTCCTGGTGTGGCTTTCTTTATGAGCATCTGCTTCTTTTAGCTGCTGTATCAAGACCTATGGCTTTAAAAAGCTCTGCTATACTGGTCCAGCCCTTTTATCCAGTGTAGAAGGGTCAGGAAGGACTTAAGCAGAGGTATACTGTTGTACATTACTGTAAAATGTATAAGTACCCCTTACCATCTCATACTAAGGCTCTCATAGGGAAAATCATATCATAAAGCACATTTCAGAATCTTACACTCCACAGTGCTGTAAGCACCAATATATTGCAAGCAATGAAGTATACTCAAGCCTTTGCTGGTTTCTGCCTTGTTAACCCTAACCTTAAAATGCTCCATTTCTTCCCTTAAGTGAAAAAATTGATAATTTTGCTATGAGGAGAAATAAATCTTACCAAAATCCTTAGCTACAGAGGTTTATTACCTTGTAACACATCTGCAGTTTTGTAACTATGTGTACCCTGCCAAATGTCTTTACTACAAGGAATGAGGGATAGAAAACATTTTTGGTAGAAGCTCGGAGTAGCTAAAATTAATAAAGACACCAGACTTAAACTGTAGGTTTCTTTTTTTAAGCAGTTAACTTTGTTCACTTTTATGGAGTGTCTTCTAACTTTGATCAATAAACATGAGAGATGTATCAAACCAGCAAGGAGAGTAGATGCATCAGAGAATAGTCAGACAAGAACTTGCAAACACATTAAGAAGATGTTTCCTAATTGGAAGGATATGAAAATGCAATAGAGTTGAGAAAGCAGTTTGTATAAAATGGCTTGCAAGTCTTTGTGTAATATGATCTGTTCAGGAAAAATACTGTCATAAATTTTTTATTATGCTTGTTATACCTAATAAATAATGGTACCAATGTATTGTTTCAGTTATGAGTCCTAGCTTTTGTTCTCTACTAGGAGCAGGGGAGTGTGGAAGCCCTCAACACCTCCTCTTCTCAGGCACCAGCTTGGAGCACCAGGATACACAGGCTGGATTTTGAGAGAGGAGAGTTACTTACAAATCTAGCATCATGACAGTTATTCTTCAGTCCTATTTATTTTGGCTGTCTCCTGAGGTCTTGTTCACAAGCACATGACAGTAGAGGACGTGGTCTGTTTGCTCATGGTCAATGGGGTGACATGCAGCACAGTTCTCTGCTATAGTGTGCTACAGATCCTTTTGGCATGTAGGGTAATACACTCATGTTCACCAACTAGGAAGCCAGTGCGGTCGTGCCTGAAGTTTGCTCCAACGGATGTGGCAATCCCCTGAGGAAGCAAATGGGAAGTTGAGCAATTACTAATTATATTTACAGTTTAGCATTAGCTGGACACTGACCCAACATCTGGAGGTGGGGAAAGGTGCACAGAACAAGGTTTAGGAGTGTGACTCCAACCTTGATGAGAGAGCAGAGCATAATTAAAAAGCAAACAAAATCTCTGGTGACCATCCCCCTTCCTCTCCTCTCCCTTATTGCTCTCAGCAACTTTACCAGCTCCTCTCTCCTTCTCTTTCTTTTCCTCCTCCTCCTCCCTAAGAGCAACATAGCAGTATCAGGGCTGGTGGCGATGTGGCTCTGTGAGATGCAGCTCCAGTTCCCATTCCCCACTACCACTTTCATCTTCCTGGGACAGAAGAGGAGTGAAGCACCTTTGCTGATGTCAGCGCAGCAGCAGGGCCCTAGCTTGGATCCCTGTCCCTAGGCTCCCATGGGAAAAGGTTTTCTTTAAAAAGAAGGTGGGAGCTGGGTGGGTATCCAGCAATCAGAAGCATCACAGGAGCTAGAGCTCAAGTTCCTGCCTTTAGAGTAGTTTGCTTCCAGTCATGCCAGGCCAGCTCACCACGGATCCCTAGAAAAATACACCCTAAACCCTGAGGTAGGAAATCAGAGAAAAAAGTACAAAACTCTTGCATACATCCCAGTGCTGCTTCCTGTCTGTGACTGCTGAGAGAGGGGAGCATGGCAAGAGCAGCATGCAAAATGCAATCAGTTCTGACAGAAGAGAAAGCTGAATCCAGAAGACAAGGGTGTGCCTCAAATAGATTATTAACTAACTAGGTTATCAACTAGCTAGGTTATCAACTGTTAAATTAGTCTACAGTCAGGTCAGGTAGATTATTAACTAATCAAATTGTTAGGTTAATTTGACCTATGTCAGCATCAGAAAGTTTGGATTTTCAACCAAAGGAGAAATTAGAGGAAGAGAAGACATCCCTTCAGTTCTGCACCTCTTTTTGACACAGTTCTCACTCTAAATTTTGCCTCTAAGAGAAACGGGCACTTATTCATCAAGCGTAGCACAATAAAAGAGTATACACTTAAAGTTTCATTGTGCCCAATGGCAATGCTAAAAAGAGATCAGGAAAGAACAGATGCCTGCAAGATTTGGCTTTTGGGAACACTAGGTCTGTTACAACAGCAGAAATAAAGACTTGACTGCTAAAGGCATTACTGCTGTTCCCATCAAATTAAGAATTAGGGCAATATCCTCAAACAAATGCATTGTATCTAATCCAGCCATACTACTGAAAAGCAAAGGAAAAATAGTGCTGAAAACAAGTGGAATGTCAAGCAGCCCTACAGGTACAAACTGAAGCAAAATAAATAGTTAAAACATCCTACGGGTAAGTTATTATGTTCAATTTAATTTCTGATGATTCTGCTGCAGCTTGCATAACATGGACATCTTGGTCTTTTCAATTTTCTCTGCAAACATGTGCATGTGTCAGTATTTGCTTTTCAGGCACCTGCCATTTGGTCTTAAAATACAGCCTGGCTAATCAATAATTCAAAGCAATCTCGTTTTCAATGATATTAAAGTTGTACATATTTTGTTATATAAATTAATGCTATGAGTGAGGTTTTGACCCCATTGACATCACTTGCAATGCATTTATTGATTTTCTTGAGGCTGACATCTCATCCTTGAAGTGTAAACCCTGTTTTGACATGTGCTCAGAATCAATAATATCTCTGTGGGATGCTCCACTGATTTCAGCAGCTCTGTTTACTTCTGGAGTAGGACACTGATCCACACAAGATAAGGAACAAGAGTTATAGCAGACAGGATCATTCCCAGAATAAAGAACAATTCAATGTATGTAAGATTAGTAGAATCTAGGTCATAATGAAATCACATTTCATTAGATACACAATATGGTCACAGTAAAAGATTCATCTTTCCTTTTGACACATCTCAGTTGTGCAACAGTTATTTATTCTTATAATTCAATATTGTAGGACACTTCCTTGCACATTTCTATATTCAGTCGATTTCTGTGTGCTCTGAAGATAGCTAGATTTAATAAAAGAATGAAACAATCAATCAACTTGGTGCCAAGGGAGAACACAGTTGGCTTTTGGACACTGTCAGAAACAAACCTCTTGCTAGAAGGATAGTGAACTGACTAACCAAAGAAATATTTCTGAGTCATATCAGAAACTTAAAACTGAGTATTGAATGACTGCTATGTAGTTAACAATGGGAGAAGAAAGACAAAGTCTTTTTCCTCACTGTCAGAATACTGTTTTTGCTAGAAATTTTGGTTTCAAGAAAAAAGTTGTTTCTCTGCTGCACCTGCATAATACTGTCCAGGCCTGAATTTTATCTGCAAAGTTCTTCAGTGCTAAGTGCCAAAATCTAGAAAAGCACTTGGATAACCTTAAGGTTGCAGACAGTTCTGATAGGGTCATCAAAGCTGTTTACATAGATGGCTCCTTAGGTGACTTAATGCAGTCGGGGTCATGTGCCTGTTTACACACACCAGTTAGTTCCACATATTCTTGTATATGAAGCTATGTAGCAGATATTTTCAATTTTGCTTTTCATTTTTTTATGATATGAGTGAAAATGTGGGTGCATCACAGAATTTTACATGTGACTGCTGGGTGTAAGGAGTATTTATAGGAACAACTTTCAAAATAGTTTTACTGTTTATGATAAATGTGGTGAGAGTATATCAAACTGCCCTCTCTTGGACAGTTTTTATGATACATCCTTTTACTTGTGCCACTCTTTGCCTAAGCCATCTGTTTTTCCATAAAAACAGTTTTGTGAAAACCTACTCTAATGATCCTATCATGCTGAAAAGAAATCGTATTGGATATCCATGGAGAACCCATCATAAAGCACTTTAAATAGCCCTTGATTGTTCAAATGCAGTTCAAAGAGAGAGACAGATGTTCCCTGTGGGATTTTCCCACAGAATATTGTAAACCCAAAAGAAGCAGATTCACTCACCTATTGACTGTAGATCTGAGGATCTCCACACCCGGGTTCCCATTTCTTACAAAGTAACAAGTGCCCTAGAGCCTTGTCCTTAGCAAGACATCAAACAAATAAATAAAACACAAACCAAGAAAACAGTGAGGGAAAAATGTTACATCAAGGCATATACATATACGTACATATACTTTGCATCAACAATTAGTCTACAGCTGACCTCAACACATCAATGTGAGGATGGACCAAAGGTATGTAAAACACTTTCGGGTTTGCACTGTTTTTTCCAGTTTTTCATTCTTTTTGCCTCCCATTTGGAAATGTTCTCACCTCACTTCTGAAAGCATTGCTGCTTTTTGGTGAGCTGTTCCTGTTTTACCGCTCCCTGTCCTGGCAAGCACACCCATGCTTGCCATGTTCATATCTGAAGTTTATATGAAGTATTAATACAGCTAGGCTTTTACTCGTTTACCCTCCCTCTTTGCTTCATATATAAAAGGGTTTGAAGTAATAAAATATTGCCGACATCAGGCAAATTAGAGGAATGGAAAGTTTTCTCGGGCTGCTTTAGAATTAACTCACAAAAGAATAGAAACAAAAAACTGAGGTTCAAGAGAAAAACCCAGTGTAGTCCAAAAATGATAACCCAAAATCTACTTGCATTCTTGACAGTAAAATGGTTTGGTGTGATTAGCAGTCAAATTACCTTTGCAGCCTCCCTCTTCATAGGAGTGTGTACTCTCTGCTGCCTTGCAGTCTTTCACCAACATCAACAAATCTTTCAGGCACTGGTTTCTGAGTCCTCCAGTATGCAGAAGGAGGAGCTGGCCATTGCCTCTGCCTCCTACAGCACCCAGGGAAGGAAAGCTGGGGGAAAGCCCGAAGGACTCATTTGGCTCTTGTGTGGTAGGGCTGGTGCCTTCATGGCAGTATGGGATGGTTACCCATTTGAGAGGAAAGTTTCTGTCAGTGTTAGCCTACAATCCTAAATGAGACACTATTAAGTTGAAAATATAATTTTATTCAGTTGAGAGATTTATGTGTGGGGGCAAATAATGGTTAGAGACTTGGTGACTCATAGTGGTTCGCCCAAGACAGAAAAATATTCTTGTGAAATCAAAAATTCACTGTGTCAAGATTTATTAATTTCTTTAAGGTACTCCCATGTATAATACATAGAAAAAAGGAGGGGACAGATGCACCTATTTATCTTCGTAATTGTTAGGCCTAGTGCTTCAACACCAAGAAATACTGTCTGTATTATTGACAAGAGGACGAGTAGAAAGGGCTGAGACTTTACACTTTGCCCTTAGTCACAGCACAGGTGAGGATTTTCTGAGTCACAGAGTGCTACCCCTGGCTATCAGAGAATCTCTCTTATCAGCTCATTCACTATCTTATCCCAGGTCTACTTTGCCATCCATCTTCCATAGAAGGCTGATCTGAAATATCAACTGAGCATCAGCCTCTGACTTCCATCCAAGATGTAGCACTACTCAGACGACAAGAGTACCTTTCCCTCTGGCATAGCCTATGGTGATACCCAGACGTCACTCTGGGGCAGCATCGTGTCCTCTGAGCTTTCCTCCAGCACAACTTCTTGTTTCAACTGCAAGAACTTGCATTTTGTCTGCTCCATTCCCTTTAGCACATCCTTCCACAAGCAGCATGCTGCCTTCCAAATCTGTGCTCCTGTCCTGACTGCTGCCTCACTTCCCATGACTGCCACTCTGGATAATTACTATTATCCCCAGTAGTGTTCTGGGCATCCTTCGGGTCTCTCCTTTCTCTTTCCCAGCCCATAGCACAATTACTCTGAGCTGGCCATGCAGCAGCCTGATGAGGAACACTCCTCACTCCAACTGTGTGAGCTTGCTGGAGGGGAGTGTTGCTCATCTCTGTGGCAGTGAATGCTTAAACAGCAGCTAGGCTAGCAGGAGGGTGCATTGAAAAAAATGAAGAAAAAAATGGTGAAGAACAAGGTAAAAGCAAACTTCTTCAGTTCTCCATCTGGCACAGCCAAGACAAATAAGGACACAAGAACTGTTTGCTAAACCACTTTTTGCACTGGTGGACCTGAAATGACATGTTCTGCCTCCACCTCCAAGCTCCTGAGGGCACTTGGGAACTGTGGTGCTCACATGAATGGGTCCTCTAAAGGTTCAAAGAAGGTGGGAAGATTTCTGTTCCACATGCATTTCCACCTCCTCCTAGCGACGCAACTCAAAGATTGCTCTCAAACCTGCAATGGGAGTGTAACTAATGTGAAATAATTAAACTAAAATAGCTCTGAAAGATGGTTTTAGACCCAGTGGTTTATCACCTCCTATATATAATATCAGTTTACACAGAATGTTACACAAATCTCTATATATATGCACAGTGCATGTTTTGGGAAAGGATGCTATGTTCTAATGCATAATCATTACTACAGGTGGGGTGCTAGGTTGGATTAATATTGGAAATGGGGTTGATATTCAGCAGCCTCATGTCATCAAAACAGCTCCAATCTGAGCTGTGTTTATTTGTACCTTACTGTATATATATAAAAAAGTGCCTAAGTTTGGCATGATGTTTGCCTAAATGATTGGTTTTTAGGACATTTTAAAATTTCTTTTTATTTGACTACTTTCATGAACTTCAGCCCAAATCAAAATATTTATTTCAGCTTCCTTTATCCCAGTGTATTTTTACTCAGATTTTGGAATAATAAAATTATGAAATGAAATATAAATTTTATTTCAGAAGTAGGGAGGTACAACATTTTAGTCACATAATTTTTATTCTGTAGTGCATGAAAGTATTCTTAAATGGCAAATCTGAGCATTTAAAGTCGAGCTGAGATCTTACTTGCTTTTTAGCGAATAATCTATTTGCCCCACAACTGGCCTGGTTCTGCTGTTGTAAATAGAGTAGCTGTTTTCTTGTTAAAAACAGTAGTATAGCTAATGTAAAGCTACTGTAATCTGAAGAGATTCTTTCTTTCAGATCCCAAGCGATAGCTGTACAAACAGGCAGTGAAATGCAGAGAAAGACATGGCTTTGAAGGTTATCAGATGAGAGATCACAGAAGACCAAGCCAAGCTACAGATGGCTGGGCTTGTACATGGGCTCCTCCTCACTCACTTGCCTGGTTTTGAGAGGCCCTGCCAAGTCAAACACAAACATAAAGACTCATTGACAGCCTGTGAAAAGCATTTTGAAGGCCGGGAGGCACTGCAGATAAATGCCAAATAATCACAGTGCTGCTGTCACTAAAAATGTGATCTGTGCCTCACTACTGCTCTGCAAATACTTTAGTTTCCTTGCATTGAGAAGCTTCATTTAATGTGCATTAATACAGTGAAGATACAGGCTGGCCTAGAAATAAAAAAAATAATGAATTAATGTGCAAAGGGAAAAGGGAGTGCTTGTGTCCATCTTACAGAGCTTTATCATTGTGTTTCCTTCTTCTCTCATAGCTGCTTACCATGGCTGTGATAAGTAGTGCTACAATCCACCTCCTGTAAGCAAAAAATATGAATTTATACCCCTGAAATACCAATTCCCATCTGGCTTTGGGACTGCCAAAATACTGTAGAGATGCAAATAGTCAGCACCTAAAATACCTACCCATGTGAAAATTAAGCTCAGCATGAAACAGTTGATCTGGGAAACAAAAAACCTCTTCTCCAGCTTTGGGGAAGCCAGTGTATTTGTACTATCACAACAGATTAAGAAATGCACTGTGCAGTCCCGAGGTGCTGAATCAGCAGAAACCTCTGGGCCGAGACGCTTGTGAGGAGACATTCAGTATCAGTTCTTGGGCAGAAAACACCCCTTCGGCGAGGGCTGGGTTGCTCCAAACCTTCTTGGCAAAGAGGCAGGAGGCGCAGGCGGTGCAGTCATCCAGCACTTGGTGCTGGGGAGCAGCTCCTGCAATTGCTCGAGGGCAGTGAGACAGTTGGCAGAAAAGCCACCACAGCATTGAAGTTACAAGCTGCTTTCCCCTGGCAGTGCTGGGACGTAGCATGGTGCTTTATAATTATGTTTTAGGAGCCTCCACCCTCTTGCCCTAATTTTCAATTACCAGTTGTACCCTTCCCAAAAGAGGTTGCAAACATCCCACAAACAGGGGGAGGAGGTGAGGAAGGACCATTCTGTGTAGGTCAGTAGCAGGCAGCAATCTGCAGAAATTATTTTTTGTCACCGCCAGCAGCTTCCCAGCCCTGTCTCCTCATTAACTTCTCTTGTAGACTCACTGACAGTATATTTAAAGCTACAGGGTTAAAAAAAAAAAAAAGGATAGCTAGTGGAATGGAGAAGTGGTGGGAATGGAAGAGGGGAAACTGACACAGGCAGCAAGGCAGCAGGATGCAAACTCTGCAGTACTTCAGCCTGGATGTTATTTATATTGTCAGCCAGCTGTGAATTGTCTAGGGTGAAATGCTAGGCTAAACGTGTCAGCAAAGGATGTCTTTTTCTCTATCTTGTTTCCCTAACCATACCTAGATGTTAGATGGTGTCTCTTCCAGCAGGGCTCACCCTGCCTTGCCCTAGATGTCACAGAGGTTGCACTGAGAAAAAAATGCTGATTGGTAACCTCATGATCTTTTAAAAAGTGGAACATAGGAACTGTAGAGTTAATAGTATTTTAAAATATTTTCTTGCTAAAGTTTTGTGAACGGTTTCATAGGTTTTCACTGCAGGTGTATACACAGATTTTTAAGATGTTTGCATCTCCCAGCTCAAAAGCAAAATGTGTAAGACCCACATTTTCATCCAAAAAAGTTTGTCAATAGCAATTTCCTGGTGGCTTTAAATGACTGGTAAGCCACTCTTCATGCCAAATGGCACAGATGAAACCAGGATATTTGTTTCATGATAGAGGCCTGCAGCATCTCCTTTATTGAGGAAAAAAGGTGTAAGTAACTGCTAAAAGAGCCCTGTTTTACCACATCTGAATGGCTAGTCCTACCCTAATGGGTTATGTTCTTTGGTCAGTACGTTGCAACAGGGAGGGGAACATCACTTGCCCATTACACAGACCCTTCTCTGACGCGCTCTCCTCTTCCTCGTTCTCTGGTGGAAGGAGGGTTTCACAACTCTGCATCCATCCACTCTTTTTATGTGGGTATAAATTAAGGGAAGACCATAAACTCATGAGGGTAATTTAAAGCAACAACTTTGCCCATTGTAATGATAGTAATTGAGTATCCCCAATACAATATTAAAAGGATGTTTCTCCCTTCATCTGTGTAATAAAGAGTTTCCTTTTAACTTTAATAGTCCTTGTTCCATCATCTGTGACTAGCAGAATGCATTATTAGAAACAAATGTGATTTATATTGTTAGAGATTTATGGGCTTATATTCAACCCTCTACCAGCCTGGTTTTGTTGCTATAAACCGCAGTTTTCTTGTTTGTTTTTGCTGCTGGTGAGAGGCTGGGTGGCCATTAAAATGGAAATTGCAAAAACATTTCATATAGAAACCTTTCCCACTGGAAAAAGCCAATTTGGATGAAAAAGTCAAAGCAACTTTTATGAATCAGTTTGGTTTAATAAAGACAGAACAGACTGTATTACTTCCCCTGCAGACTTAGACACGTCATTATAGTATTTTTATTCATGTGAAACGATAAAAACAGTGCTTAATGAGATGAATTTTTTAATCTTATCAAAATGAAAAGACTTTGACCTCATGAAAATAACATCAGTAAATTCTTAGCTTATGTTTTTAAGTAACTCTTCCTTTAGATTTTTAAAATCTATCTCACAACAGGTGGAAATATTGTAGTATTATAACATAAATAGCAGAAAAGAAACTTCTTTATTGACCACTGTCAATAAACGGAATCTTGGGGGATGCATTTTATGAAAGTTTTAATTCTGGTGATAACCAGGAGTTATTTTTCATTTAGGAAATTCTTTACAAGGAAAAATAAATGCAAATAAATGTGAATAAATGTGGAAAAGATAAATAACCCTATGTAGTTATAGAGATGTAATGAAATAAAAAATCTGAGGAAATGTCCATTCTAGTGGGCACTGTGAATGTTCTGTCCATCTGAAGTAAGTATCAAACCTCTAGCTCTGTAACTGGGGCTAGACCCTATTTGACAAAGTAAGATGGTGCCTTAAGGCGAAGCTACCTTCAGACTGATATCCCAGCACTGACTGCACTGCATGCCTGAAGCCACTGCACATCTGGCACTTTGCCCTCTTTAGGCCTACCCAAAGAAAAAAATTTGGGAAAAGGCTGCAGGGGACACACAGCTGGACCCAGAGACAAAGCTGAATCAGGCCCTGCCTCTTTCTTTATGATGGGAGATGTTGCAACATGGCCAGTTTATGACCAATGCAGTTGCTATTGCTGAGGATAATGTGTTGCAAAGTACTGGCTTCTTCTTCAATCAATGGTGGCATCCATGACGTTTCCTTCGCTCCCTGTGTAGTACAGGATGGATTACAAGCAGTGAAGACTATTAATTGTATAATTAGCAAATGATTTAAGATGAAATGTTACTGATTTAGTAAGAGCTTTTATTGCAGTGCAAGCAAGCAGCCATGTCTCACATGAAAGACAAAGCTTCATGCTCATAGCTCTTCAGGACTAATTAGTGTTAAAACTTTTTTGAGCTACCCTGGACTAAAAGGTTGACTGACTGATCAGCAGCCGCACTTACTGGAAATCTTTGAGCAATCAATCAAGGAAGAAGTAAGGGAAAAGAACAAACGTACATGTTCAAGACAAGAGTCTGTATTCCAGTTCAACAAGTTAGTATTAACCCTCACTTTTATCCACTCTTGTCTGATTACACTTGTAACTTCTGATAGTAGAAATTCAGGACAACTTGTTCTTCCATAGCCCAAAGAAGGCTTTTCCTAAGTATCCTAGGGAAAGAAAACCCTGAAGCCACATAGAAATGATAAAAAGGATCAGGGGCTACCTTTCATTTCTTTATTTTTCTTTTTTTTTTCCCAGAAAATGCAGAGTTACCATGACTGGTCAGGTCAGTGGGCAAACTACAGAAGGATCAAGTGGTGTGGAGGAGGAGTATTAAAGCATACTGACAGTTTGCTTTAAAGAAAAGGTGACAGTGAGGACACAGCTCAAGAAGAGCTTGAAATGGCTGCTAATCCTCATGTGACATGTCACTATTCCAAGCACCGCAGTGGATTGCTCTCAGTGTTATTTTTCAATTACATCTTGTTACTGCTGCAGCTAGTGATCCATATGGGAGTATTGAGAGGAAAAATTTTAGTGTACAAACATGTACAAACTGGGCTTTGAATGTTATAATTTTGTTCAGTAAAGTCATCATCTTCTAGCAGTTTGTTGTGTATGAGGGCTTTGGAAGAAAGGGAACCTATAGGGAGCTAAGCTTACCTGTGATTTTAATTGAGTGGGAACCTCAATTTTGCCCACGTGTGGATATGAGGGATTAACAAAATAGACAATAACCCAGTGACTGCAGGAACAGAGTGCTGTAAACCTCCAGTGCCACTTACCTCCTCCAAGCATCTGCTTCTATGTGAAATTGGTTAACAGCACCCTGTAGAGTTGTTGGGAAGATGAATATTTGAAAGGTACACTGAAACTGGGGATGTTTTTGCATTTAGCTTTAACTGATTGCTAAAGCTGGCAAACAATCTGAGCCTGTTGTTCCTCAGGATGCCAACTCTGCCACTCCTCAAAGGCAACACCCAAGGCAACACCATCACCGCCCTGATCTGAAAAGAAGTGAAGAAGCTGCTTTCCTTCCTCTTAATACCAGAGTACCCCAAATCCCATGGTGAAGCAATACTGCCCTTTGTGCCCTTTCCCACATTTTACGGAAAGAGCAATTGTGACAGCACAAAACAACTTCCTTAGAGGCACACTAAGAATACCAGGAATATTTTCAGTAACTTTTGTTGCTGTGAACTGTTTGGTTGTTGTATATGTTCTAGCAGAATGCAGGCCTGGTTGAAAGTTCAAGCTGTGTACATTAGAGAGGTTGAAGCCTACCCCTCTGTGATCAGCAGCAGCAATGCAGGTATTGGGTTTCCTGCAGTGCCCCAAGACACCAGGGTAACTATCACTGTTTCCTTAGCAGTGCTAGCTTTGTCATTCTCCTCCTAGTTTATGGCACAGCAGTGGTTACCTCGGGTGTTTTGGAAGTCGACACACAGCAGAAGTCGGTTTGTCCTGGTAACTCAGCAACACGTTGCTGTTGCATAGGGGTATGATGAATCATGAGGGTGTTGGTTCAGGCTAGGCAGGGCTTGGCTTGGAGAAAGGACTAAACAAAGCAGTCTAACGAATCTCATACAAAGCCAGGAAAACACTGATGTTGTCATTGTCCAGATCAGGGACTAGCCGAAGCAACAGACTGTCGTCTATGCAATAGAAAAAATCCCTGGCTTCACAGCCAGAGATGCCAGGTAGCAGAGACAGCCTTATCAAGTGACCAGAAAACAAATGAGATTTACTCTGATTTCCCCCCTCCCCCAGGATTACTCTGTTCTGTACTAAACAGAAGCAAGGCTGTAGTGTTTGTGTGTGTGTGAAGGTGAACACGGAGACTAACAGCACCCAGGAAACAGCTTTCGGAAGAACAGTGATTTTAGTGGATTTTATGACTTCTGGAAGTGTTAGAAGCTTTGAAATTGGTACCATTTTTAGAAACATATGCAGACTTGAGAAATAGATTCTCTCAATCAATTTTTCTTTTAACTTTGAACCGATTTATGAGAGTTTAATATCCCATAGCAAGCATTATGCAAATTTTCCTATCGCCTGCTAACAAACCAGGAAATAATGAACGGTGAGACTCTATCAACTACATGATTAAATAAGATTGGCAAATAAACAAGAAAACCAACCCATGAAATGCAGTTTTTGAGTGAGTATGTGTATAAATCTATAGTTTCACTAATGAGAGGCTCTGCAAATAGTGATACATTTGGTTTAGGTTGTATGTGAGCTGTGGCACAGATCAGTCCTTACCTTGGAAGGCAGACCTCTTTATCAGGGAGCCTCCAAGAGGGAATGTAAAAGTAGACAACTGAAAGCATGTCCCCTAGCCCAGGTATCATGGTGCTATATCTTGAAGCACTAATTTTCTGTTGTTTCTTTTGAAACATAAATCAACATTTAGTGGGTTTCAGCTCAGTCATTTAGAAATCCCTGTTCTAAACTGAGCTTGCTTGAGCCATAAGGATTCTGTTAAAATCAGAAGCTGCCTGATTCTCAAGACTTCTCATTTGTCAATATTAGGTACGTCAATTTTGCATCATAAAAATGCGATGTGACTAGAGCTCTTCCTTTCCCACAGCCTGGAAATGGCTGTGACAGTCTTTCAAAGCTGCAGAGAAGAATCTTCTTATTTAATTTCTTACTACCCCCTCTGTTAGTTGTCATTGCCTTTTTGCATATACACACCTCACTGATCTGCCTGCAGAGTGACTCACATTAACGTTCCCTAACTTGTTTTCAGGCACATCCAGTTGAATTATTTCAAACATTTTTCAAAAAAGTCTTTACTTTACTTTGCTCTGATTTACATTATTTAGCTTTGCTGATTAACAGTGACATGAATTAGAAAATGCTTCTGCAATTGTGTTGTCAACAGAAGAGCTGTGGAAGAAAGAAGTAGCTAGGAATCACCTCTTTTGCTTTTGGGCAACTGAGGACACGAAGCATAAAGCAGAAGTGAATCAGGCTCTAGAGTCTGATAATCCCTTTTGGTGCCTTCCTTTCCCAGTCTTCCCAGATAATGTTTTCTGGAATTATTGAAAAAAAGACTTACATATATATATACACACACACATATACGTATATATATACATATACATGTGCATATGTGTCTAGATATGTGCATATATTTTTTAAAGAAGGGGTTACTAGAAAATAAATTAGATTATATTGAGAAGCTACTGACTGTAATTACACCACAGTTGCCTACTCTTCTTGTGTTTTGCACCCTGCCCATTACAATTGTGTGGGATTAGTCTCACTGCTCGAATCCCTGAGAGCTGGTGACATTGCTGGAAGCCAGCAGAGTCACCTTTACTGTGGTCCCCATCAGCTGGACAAAGGAAACCTACTTCAACCTGGCTGCCAGGAAGCACAGTAGTGCTAACCTGTGTTCCCCGGCTGCGGTGTGGAGTACATTTTTCACATCTGGTCCGGTCCGGACTGGTCCAAGGGCGACTGCATGAACTATCTCTCGTTTAATTTGCTCAAAGGCT
>WYDI02023753.1:0-64080 GCA_009867235.2 Psittacus erithacus | reverse complement strand
TTAATAGACTGTTCTTATCTCAACCTGTGGGAGTTGTATTCTTTCGATTCTCTTCCCCATCCCTCCGGGAGCCAAGGCAGGAGGTGGGGAGGCAGTGAGTGGGTTGTGTGGCAGGCCTAAACCACGACACCGAGGCAGGGTGTTTATGGGGCAGATTCCAATTGCAGCAGTTGCCTCCCTGCAGCCAGGAGAGGATTACAGTTAGCACAGCAAGTCCCAATACCAAAGCATCTCTGCCTCTTCTCTAACCAGGAGCTTTGGCCTTGGACACAGGTGCAGGAGGGACCTGTGCAACAGAACATATAATTTTCATCACAGAATGCCTTCAGATGTTGTCTCCAACTCAGAACACTTTTCAGGGTAGCTGCATTCACTGCAGTGTTTTTCAAAGGCTTCCCACTGCCAAAACAGTCATTGACATTGTAACAGCACGACGCTATACCCAGAAAGGAGAATGACAAACAAATGTAGTCCCAGATGAAACACAAAGAAGAATTAATTAAACATGTGTATAAAAATACTTACATGCTGCATAAAGACACATGAAAACTGACATTCTACAGATGACTCATACTTTCCCGCTTCTTTCCAGTGTTCCTTTGAAGCCTGCTCTTCGTCACGTCGAGGAGAATGTATTTGTTCATAGAGCCATGCTGCCTGCATTAAGAGCACTTGCTCTAATCCCAAATCCCCTTCACCACCAGCATGACTACATCAGTTGTGATGGAGTACATGAGATCTCAGGACTGTCTCACTAGATCTGCCTGTGTCTTCCAGAGCTTTTCCAATTCCCTGAAACAAAAAACAGCTCAAAAAGTGTACGGAATCACTATTAGGCAGATTTATAGGGCAGCAGCTTCTTTCCAGACTGCTGCAAGTATTTGATTAGATTAGCTGTGACCTTGTAAGCATGAAATCAGCTTGATCACCATCACCAAGTGCTATAAGTGAAGACTAACACTGCAGGAAGAGTGGGTTTGCACCAGACAATAAACCAAAGTGATTTCTTTTCTCTAAGCAGCTTTATCAAAAAACCTCAGAAGCCTCCTTGTAGGATATACTGACACTCCCACCCCTCAGCAATTTCTTTATTGACCAAAGCATGTAAAGAAGAAATTTCACATCATCCTTCAATGCAACACTCATTATAGCCACAGATCCATGCATATACTGCTCTTCCTTTGGGGATCATAGAATTTCACCCAGGGGCTCTGACGGTTACACTTCAGTCCAAGAAGCCCTGGTAGTTTATACCAACCTGCAAAGAGCCCTTTCTCTAGCTGCCCTGGTATTAGGTCTCCCTCACTAGCTTTTCTTTGTTCCCAGGCAGAAAAGACCTGCTGAGGGGTAGCTATACTGTCACTACACAGTGTGTCTTTTTTCTCGCAAATAAGGGAAGAAGCAAGGCTGGTAGAAAGGGCAAGGTATGACAGGTATGCAGTAGAAAACACTCCACAGCTGCTTGGCTGTGGGAAATGATGATGCTCAACATCTGGTGCCATGGGGGGTTGAAATGGGGCCCTGGGCAAGAAAGAGGTTTTCAATTTAAATCTGAGATCCATAAAGCAGAGGGAACTAGCAGTGTTAAGCAGGACTGCTTAGCAGTGATATTTTGTAAGGAATTGACAGGGCTGATGTTATAAGCCAGGAAAATAGGAAAAGGGAGTTGCAGAAAGGAGGAACGAGACTGCGAGGGAAATCAATGAGTGCTCTGGGACATTTGTTCCCTTCCTCCATTTGAGAGAAATACTTCAAACAGCAATAACCTCCCTGAAAACTGAATTGGACTGAACGCGTCAGTGTGGCTGCAGGATGCTGCCCTGCTCCAGTGAAGCACTTAAGCATATACTTACTTTCAAGCTTATGGGCAGCCCAGAAAGACAACAAGACCATACAATTTCTTGGAGAGAAATGAGAATATAAATGCTCTGCTGGATTCAGATCTGGGAGCTAGATTGTGACTTTAGCTGTAGTCATGCAACATCTGTAGGGGCTGGGCTGACAGCTGGGATACACCACCCTCTATATTTGTGAATATAATGAAAAAAAAGTCTTATCAAAAAAATCTTATCAAAGAAAAGCCACTGAATTGAACTAATATATTGAATTTTTATGTAATAGAATTTTATTTTTCAAGATAGTTTTCAAAGAGCCCCTGGATATGTGCTGCACACCCTTCTGCTTCTGACACTCCTTAGGAAATCATGGTTTCTCAAAAGCACGTATTGCTTACTGGGATCTCTATGTTTTGTTCTGTGTAGCTTTGATTGATACAAACTGACATACATTTTATTTTTACAACTGGACTATTTAATTTCTTTTAAAACCACTTCTTGGCAATGACATCGACAATACTATCACGTAGGACTTGGTGAATAAAAAGTGCACAGAAAGAAGAAACGATGTCATTGGAAGGAAGAATATCCATCCTTTGTACAGGGGACAGGGACTATAAATAAAAACTTACTGATCTGAAAGGATATTGGAAAGTACCAGTCAGACTGTTTTACTGTTAGCCACACTTCAGTACATCCTTCTGCAAACCCAGCATGGGCTGATGGAGAAACACTCTGCATGCTTATTGATTTCTTTATTTAGTTTCCAGGCAGTGGAATTGAAGTTCAAGGATCATTGGGTTTGGACTTTTTGTTATACTCTGTGAAGAAAAAAGGGTATATGAATTTTTTCAACTATATCTTATTTGGTAATTGCAGAGCTGTTTCTGAACCAGAGCAATTACCTGGATCCCCTCTTTTCAAAGGAAGCAAGTTGTGGTATTTTAATAACATGGGATTTTAATCCTCTTCAGGTTTTGTGGCATCAAAGCCTACTTTTGCTATTGATTTTTTTAGAACCCTTTGTTTTCAGTAGAGGCAACAATATTTGAATCAATTTAAATGGCTAACATCTTCTGATTATTCTTTTTTAATTTCATTATGCATTTGAGATGATGGGAGTATTTCAGCAATTGAATGAAGAATTTATGAGTACTCCATGCACTGTGGATGAAATGTGCTAGTGTGTATTCTTACATGCCGTGGAAGTGCTTACAAGTCACATACAAATCATGTAAGTGGCTCTAAAAAGCTGAGCTGGACTTACATATTATCCCTAATGATCTGAGAACTGAAAACCAAGCAGCTCTGGTACCTGTGAGTGATAGATAAGCTCTGTGGAAGCATGAAGTGCCACCAACTGCAGCTAGACTTTGATGCTGAACAGAAGCCTTTCAAATCCCAGAGACACCCCAGCCATGGTCCCCTGATGCTCTGCCCCTTGACATAGTCACTCTCATCGCAGCAAAGCCAGCATAGCATGAAAATCAATTAGGATGGGAAAAATGTGCATGCTCCCCAGACGCCCCCTGAGAGCACAAAGGACAACATGGCCAACAGCCAGGCATGGGGAGGAGGCTGCTCTGTGTTCACAGGCTCTGTGTACCTCTGTAGATTTTCTACAGCGTGTCAACAAGCAGCAAAGATCTCACAGTCTCATGCTTTCCACTTCCATTTAGTGCTTCCAAACTCATGGGAGAAGCCATCTGATGCACAGGAGTTATGTGGTGAAGGGGTGGCCTCAGTTTCCAAAAGATTCATGAGTGACTAAAAACCCCACAAAACATAAAAATAAAAACCTAAAAAACCCAAAAGGCATTAATTGCTGAATACTCCTGAATTCTCTGCTGATTCACACAACAAATTTTATGAGGCAGGTCTCAGCCTCCTACCCAGCGCTCCCTCTTGCTGAGCAGTTTTGTTTGTCATGGGACAGCATCCCCAGGGTGAACCAGTGCCAGAGGGGAGACAGGGCTGAGGGCTTTTCCTGCCTAGGCACAGGCTCTGCTTTGGACTCTGTATGTAGGGGATGGCCACCTCAGGGAAGAAACCATGAAGCTGGGGTTAGAGTGCAAGAGTTGTGGGGTTTGTTACTGGCCCTGGAAGGTACCATCTATCTTTATGAAAGTAAGTGGAGAAATGGGAAACCATAACTGAAGAAATTTAAGAGCATTAGGGATCTTTATTTGATACTTTCTACCACATACACAAGGACTACTGATGCTCAAAAGAGCTGGTCTGAACACTGTAATCCAGGCAGTTTTCAATAAGAACATGATAACTCAACAAAAAGTTTGCTTGTTTGTTTTGTTGTTTTTTGTTTGTTTGTTTGTTTTTGTTTTTTTTTCTCCACAGAATTTCTTTATGAAAATTCATTCAGGCAAAGTATTACAGCTTTTTGGAACAGAGTTTTGATTTTACTCTGAAACAACTTTCCACTCTGAAATGCATTTTCTTTCAAGAAAGTTAAAACAATTAAAATAAAGCATGTTTAAAATGTATAAAACCAAATTATGATAAGCAGTTGTTTCTAAATCACTTTCTGCAACAATCATTGAACTTGCTGAGGGTTTTGCTTTGGCTCAGGCTAAAAACCATTTCAAAGGATAACAAATATTCAGTAGGTAGAAGAAGCATCTCTGATGCTGGGAAGTCACAGAGGAGGGAGAAGGGCTTCAGGTTTGGGTGCTTTAACACTCAAACACAACAGCCAGGATTCTCTGTTGTGGTAGTGTTCGGCTATTGCTTTGCTAATAGCTTGGATGTTGTCTTACATCTTTTCACCAATAGAACCAGGGACGTTGATAATAGTGATATTTCAAATTTTAGAAAGTTAATTGCCTAGCTGTTATTGCCTTTCACCAAGTATAAAGGGCACCAAGCACTTGGTCTGTCAGGGTGCACTAAGGGCTGTTGCTCCACAGAAGGTGGTCAGCCAGAAGCTGAGCACTGTGATCATCAGATTTTTCTGTTGTGCTCTGTAAGTTGCAAAGGTGGATGCACTGCTTCAAGGAGTTTGGCAGCTGAGCTCCCTTTCATAAAGTCAGAAGAACCTAATCTTGCAGGACTGTTGTACTCAACACAGCATCAGGGTCACCTGGGGCTGGCCATGTGAGCAGGCTCAAGAAATAAGCCTCCCTGCTTTGTGTAAATGGCCATATACTTTGCACCTAAACTTGTAATGAGGTTTGTATAATTGTCTGTTGCTGTAAGGGTGTGATTATATTTCTCTGCTTGATCTTTAAAACAGGCGATCAGTACGTACTAGAAAGGCTTATAAAGCTTAAACAGCTACAAAGGATGCAAGATCCATTTGCCAGTGTTTGCACAGCTCAGTGAAACTGTACATAAATATTATTATACAATCAAATAGAAATGTGATTAAGCCATTAATGAGTTGGTGTATTGGCTGATGGTGAATCATATAAAGGAAAATATTAAACATCCAGCACTGAGATTTTTTGCAAAGCAGTTTAGGGAAATGCTGAAATGCTTAGTTTCTGATGGAAGGTGTAGGTCTAATATGTTGCCATTGTCTTAATTCTTTCATTGGTTATATTAGGCAGGCTTTAGCATCATTTTCATCAATCACAGTCTCAAAGAGTTCAGCTGAAAATAAGGTCAATGAGGCAAAGAGAAATAGCTCTTTGTACAGGAAACTTTTTATTTTTCCCTGTCTGATTAGTTGCATTGTTGCTATAGCTGAATTGTTGGCTAACAGTCAGCTAATGCCCCAAATCTGCAAATACATATTCATATGCATTAACTGTGAAGTTAATATACATAACTTAGCCCCATAATCTGAGTTATGTCTGCCCATAGTCTTAGCAGAGTGAGCACCTAAATTGTGGCCTGGTGTATATTATGCAACTTCAGCAGGGATGTAAGGATGACAGTTGTGTGGTCTCACTTTTGAGTTCAAATCTCAAAGTCTGACACTGCTTTCTTTTAGCTCAAGAAAACATTTCATATGTTTCTCTGCTGACATCTGAAAATGCGCAGCTATAAATGATGAAACTTTGTCCCACAGAATTCCTTTAAACTCCAGAAATAATGGAGCTTAAATCTATCATATTATTATGAAAATACTGCTAACAATGTGCACTGGATGCAAAGAAAACCACTGGCTATCTTTTCCTGCCAGCAATAGCAGATTACTAAAACATTGACAATATCATCTTCATTTTTTCCTTACGTGTCTAATGCCAGCATTTTTGTACTGGCCAGTGTTATTACAAAAATAGGAAAAGTATCTGAAAAACTAAATTTGAATTGATTGGTAAGGGAAAAAAAGCAACACATTAAAATTTGAAAACATGTAGTAAATTATAATCCATATCTTATGTTGACAAAGCCAGAATTATTTATAAAGCCTTTCCCATTAAGTCTGCAGGAACTAAAGGTGAGAAATCACGCCCCTGCTACACAAACATTTTATTACATTTACGCACCAGCGATATCAATCCACCATAATACTCTTGCTCCTCCAGAAGGCAAGTATTATGAAAGGCAGCAAACCTCCTCTGCACTAACTGACTTACCATGGCTCCCATCTGCTGTCCCTTGCTAATGCTAGTCCATTAACACCTTGCTGCCAGAGACTGATAATGACTGAGACTTCTTATTCTGAGATCTTTATGATATCAGGCCTGATTAAGATATCAGGGCCTTCATTCTATTCCTGAAGATTTGGCTCCAAGAAGCATTTGAGCATAACAAAGTCTCAGCAACGTAAAACAAGTCTGTCTGAGTCAAGCTGGTGACTGAGCCTGTAGAGAATCCAGAGGCCACATAATACACCTGTATTTTCCAGGCTATGTGAGGTGATGGGAGGGAAAAGGGTCCCCATCAGCACTCCAGGAAAGTGACCCGGTCATTGTCAGCAAGAAGTAATCGCTCCTGCTGCCACATCTGCCTTGCAAAAGCCCAAAGCTGGTTTTTTCACCCAGGTGGAAGGAAGCTCTGCAGCTGCCACAAGAGAGTCAGGAGTGGTGCATGGACCATCTTAAGCTGAATCTGTACTGGCTGCAGAAGGACGAACTTAGCTAAGTACTTTCTATGGACAAGGAAGGATGTCCTTTTACTAAGTTTGACTTGGGATCCAGGCTTTGATACAAAATCCTGATGCAGGGGCCAGTTACAGCCTAAACCTGCCCCACAGTTGTGGATATTCTGTTAATGAAACACTACATATGGAAGACTGTGTGCCATGCACATGACACTGCACTGGCATATTGCAGGATGAGCAGGCACCTTTCTAGGTAATAGCTGCATTATGAAAAGTTGGAAACAGTTGGGTGCTTTCAACCTTACAAATCGCCTTTCGCAGTCTGAGTCCCCAGGTGAAATGCAGATAAGCAAACCTAATACTTAAGACAAGAAGAGTCTTACTGGATACCAGATGGTTCATATGTAGAAAATGCATGTGGATACATGTGGGATTTCAAGCTGTTGTGGAGGTTGCCATGCTGGAGAGGTTTTGTTCCTCTTGGGTCAGTGATGGGGAAGGAAAGCTACAGTGAATTTGTAAGACCCTTTAGGAAGAGACTCCAAAATGCACAGCCAGGCACGGAAGCAGCGCAGGTTCTGCAGGGTACCTGCTGGAAATAAAGGTGAAGAGCTCTCCTTGCATTCTGGTCCAAAGAAGACAAAGCCTTCCACTGCTTACATACATGTGCAGTGTGGCACTGTGCTGCCAAGAAGTACTCCTGGGGAGCAAGCCAGAGTCACTCAGGGGCCTGGTCAGTGTTTTCTTTGGAAGGCTGCTGCTGGAAAATGCAGTTGAAACATTTTCAATGAGGTTCTTTCTTTCAATTAGACATATTTCTTCCAGAAACTTTCCAAGGAACAATATTTTTTATCCAAAATACTAGCTAGCCAGAAACAAAGTTCTTCAGTCAAACCTCAAAATATTCAATTCGTAAATTCTGCACTGCTGCCCCCATGAAGCTTTAGTTCAGTTACTTATCCCTGTTCCCTTCTCTGGGCCAAGTTTTCTACTTATGCCACCATGCACTCTGAAATGTCAATTCTCAATCAGAAACGATGAGACCTTTTGATATGGATGAGACCTTGGGGCATTTGGGGTGAGCTCCTGGACATAGATTAGATGGAAATATAAGACTCCTGGACTTAAGCAATGCTTCGTACTAAAGTTTTATCACAATGTAACTGAAGCTTTTTGGTAATTGGATGTCTACTGAATCAGTGACCTGTGGGCCAGGGAGAGATGTGTCTGAGAATTCAACCAGCAAAGTATCCCCTACACTATCAGACAATAATGTGAAGATGATTATCGACTGTCCTTAAAATAATAAAACTCGGCCCCTAGTAGACTTTTACACCACAATAACCCAAACCAGCAGCTTCCAGAAGCTCTCAGGCTGGGTATGTATAGAAACTGTCCCAAGTTGCAGAGGTACAAGCAGGAGTCAAAGGTACATTATTGAAAAGAGTGTCCTGTCAGCCAGCACACAGGAAGATATATTCCTGTATGAAGACATGATTCCTGAGATGATGAATTTTCAGCGGCAGTTATAGGAACCAGACATGAGGGATAGCCTATCTTTCTTCTTTCTCCTCACTTTGTTGTGTACATAGTGTGATATAAATAGTTTTACCACCTTCTTTCTTGAAAGTCTTCTGTACCCATCAGACAGCCCACAAGGCACTAGTAGGGAGAATCTCACCTTCCTGTCTCATCAGGAAAATATTTTTCATTCCTGTACACAAACTATCAAACTACATAAGATAATTTAAAAATACAATCATATTCTTAGTTGGCAGAAGCAAAAGGTGATGTTTTCATATCTTATTAAGATATTGTATATTAATCGCCTTCTACTCAAATGCAAACATGAAGTTCCCATTGCTAATGGAATGATACTTTATTTTTAAAAATACACTTTGTAAACTATTTGTATTAACTACAAGCCAAAAATAAGAGTATTGGCCTTTTCCTTGCCAAAGCAGATTTACCATTCAGTACCTGTAATGAGACTTTTATTCAACTATTTATACTGCACTTACTGACTATAAGGTATCCATGGTATACATGTTACCTAGTTGAATATTTCTTATAGGTGCATGCTGAAAACCACTCACATAAAAAAGCATTATGGTAATTTGGCTCCAGCTGGCATTCAGCCAAAAGCAGGCCTGTGTGTGGCTGCCTGGATAAGCATACCTTCAGATATTTGTATAAGACATTTCCCTTCAAAAGTCAGTCTTGAAAACATACTTTTCCCATATCAGTGTTCATGAATATCAAATAAAAGGTTAAGAAATTGCCCTCAAAGGAATCTTTTCATTTTTATTTAAATGAATACTTAAATGAATCTATTTAAGAAGTACTTGCCCCAGGACATTTCTAGGTCTATCTGTGAACAGAAACTTGTAAAATTAAAATATTAAGTATTAAAACTTTTTATGGAATAGGATAAACCTTTCCTCCTTTTTCAGGGAGCAATAAAAGCCCTGTGTCAAAGCACAGAGCACACAGCTGCTGCTGGTTCTGAGCAGTAGGCACCTGGACACACTGCTTAGGCTAAGACTAGCAGATGGAGTACCGAACACTTGCAGCTGGAAACCCTTCCCCTAATTGGTCTTCTGTTGGGAAAGACACAGTAAAAACAGAGCCCTTAGGCTTTTTGATCTATCAGTTCAGCTTAAACACATTTGGGCTATCTGCTGGGCCTGTCTTGGTGAAGATGCTGGCCCATGTCTGAAGGAGTGCAACTGTGATGAACAACAAAAGTTGCTACTTTAAGGGTAAGGGGGTGTAATATGTTGTTTTACAATGCAGAGTTTTAATTTTTAATATTAAGAAAAATACTTTATGCAATTTTATTCCTTAAGCATCTTTATGCCCGCAAGAAGATGACAGGTATTATTTTATGCAGAGAGAGAAAGAAATATCTGGCATCTCTTGAATAGGACACTGCTCTTTCCCAGGCTTTGCCTCTAGAGGATGGTATGAGCCTCAGACAGATTGCTTCTGTGTTTGCTGGAGAAAGAGAGGTTCAGGAGAAACATCTGCAGGGAAGATCTTGTCAGCATGAAGGACAGGCTGGAGTTAGTCAGGTGCCTGAAGCATGTGCAAGTGTGCTCTGGGACAAGAGCACCAGTGTCATTGCAATGGTCTGCAATCAGCAGTAGTATAACCAGAAGATAAAATGTGGAGGCAAATATATTTTAGCTTTTTTTAATTTTTTTTTATTCAGGATGACCAAAAAGCAGAATTTTCTAATTCCTTAGAATTACTTATAAATAACTATAAATTAAAACCCAAGATCAGCTTCACTGAACTGTGCCACTAGTGTCCTCATCCTCTAAAAGACCTACCTCTCTACCAGCACTGTCCAAACACAAATGTTTCCTCAACCACACCAGCATGATTGGCACCCTTGCTTGTTTAAATCTCTGCTCATTTTCTCATCTCTCTCACCCCTGTTTTCATTAACATGATATTTTTGCTCTTTTTATCCTGCAGTCTTCATATCTGATTTAATTTCATTTTATTTACTGACCTTTTCCCTTCTTCAAATTAGTTTTGTGTCCTGGTTTCAGCAATGTTATTGGGTATGTGATACCACAGGAGACTGAACACCTTTGTTTGTGAGAGGTGCCCCTCAGGGTTTTCCATGCTTGCTTTTATATCCTGCAATGAAATTCTGTGCTTTTGAAACCAGTCTTAGTCCTTAGAAATCACCAAAAAACTCCTTATTGATTCCAGAAGGAGAGGACTAATTACTAAAATCAATTACACTCTTGTATCAAACCTTTTACAGCTCCTGCTGACTTCAGTAGCAATCCCCCTTGTGCATCTAAGGATGTAATCCAAACCAGAAGTCAGTAAACAATTAACTGACCTATTTTTTAAGATGATACGTCAGAGTTAATGAGCAATGTACTTAGGCAGCTTCAGGCACAATCGAGGACTCATATTTTTAATGCTTCATATATTTATAGGTACTGAATTCTGAAGAAAAATGGTGATCATCATCATTGTACATTCCTGTAAAAAACACAAGTCAGAGAATTTCATTATACTGACCTCAGATAAAGCACATGTCAGAGAAGCATAAAAGATCTTCACATTTAAAATATACTCTGCATTTACAGTCTGGATTTCACTTAAGCCCTCCACTACAGGCTCTTTAAATGTCTTTTTTCAACTGCACAAACCTCTTCTTCACTTCTCTCAATACAAGCACTTAGAGAGTGTGACCAGATTTTGGAAGCCAGAAATTCTGTGAATTCTGTAGGTTTTGGTTTTTGTTTGTTTTTGGTTTTTTTTTGTTTGGTTGGTTGGTTGGTTTTTTTTTGGTTTTTTTTGTTTTTTTGAGGTGCTTCAATATTCCTTTAATTTGCTGCTTTTTTTTTTCTTTTTCTTTTTTTTTGACTATAAATAAAGCCTATTTTTCTGCAACCGATCTCCAAAGGTCACCTTACAATGTTTTGCTATTTCCCGTATTAAGCAGCAATGCTTTTCAGCTGACATTCCAGCTTCAAGTCATGCATATGAGCATGATGTGAGCTTGCTTCAAACCACAGTGAGAGGGCTGCAAACAAGACTGCTGTACAATTGCTGAGAAAAATAACATCCATTGTCAAAAAGGGCACTTCAAAAAAAATTTAGCTGCATGAATACAAGTGTCTCCAAATATTTGGTTCATGCTAAAAATATAGCACATTTATTAAAAATAGATATTTATAAACATTGATATGAACAGACACAGATGTTAGGCAAATGAGAAAGGAAAAACAATCATACAATATATTTCTCCCAACATTTTATCATGTTTAGGCAGACCTTGCTCAATGGAATTGTTTTTTTCATGATTGCACCATATGTTCATTCTAAATAAAAAGCTTGTCAGATTCAATGTAAGCAAAAGCAAAAACCAAGAGAAAAAAGGCATTTGACATAACAGACACGTGATCTGTGCTATGGAGCTATCTTTAAGTTCAATCTTTGTGGGTATACAGTATACTTTTCTAATTGTATATAGTGTACAGTTCCTCTCTTTCTTTCTTTAATCAACTGTATTGAAACAACATATCCCTCGTGGATTTCTTCAGAGCTACACCTTGCATAATTGCAGTCATTTTCCTCCAAACTGAAAACCAAACCAAAAGGAAGAGGGCAAGACAGAAGAGTTAAGCATGTTACTGTGTGAAAAAGTCTTGTTAAATTAATTGTGCTTCAGCCTTCGCTGCCTGCAGGCAGTGCTTATATCATGTGTTAATATAATACAGAGTCAATTCTGACTAAACAACTTGACAATAGTCAGAAATGTTTGTTGTCACTCAATGGCCGTTTTGTCTGGTCTATTTGCATGCCTTCTATTTTACAGCGTTGTGTAAATATACACAAAAATGATCACAATGAGGTTCAGAATTGTCCCGATAATTCCAAGCATTGCCAAGATGGTTTCTTCTTTGCTTTCCTTTTCTTGGCTGCCTTTATCTTCTTCATTTCCACTAGTGATTACCATCTTGGTGGCCAGTTTCTTTATCCTCCCCTTCAGGATAACCTAGATTTCAGAATAAAAACATCAAAATGAATTGTTAGAGCTTCCAAACTCATATTACTAGTGAAGCCAATTGCAGAATTTTTGCCCCATAATGCATTATATTAAGAATTAATTTTAAAGGATTAATAATTTACTAACTATTCAGTAAATGCTTAATTAAAATGATAGTTAACCTAGCTTGTAGATTACTTGTAACCTTCTATAACACTCTGCTTATGTGCCAGCTATCATTTGTTGCACATATAACTCATCTGCAATGTTGTTATGAAGCTGGTTAGAAATGTATCAATGAGGCGTGACTCCGCCAGGGTCAGTGGGGACTTTGCCTGCACTTGGATTGCAGTAGACCTTCTTGTCAAGCTGTGGAGACCCTAGATTTACACTTCAGTACCGAGAAGCAGCTAGGTGAGGGAAATAAAACAGGGAATAGCTCGTTTCTTTTTAATAGGAAAAATCACCAAAGACAACAGCATTTTTTTCTTCTGATGAGGAAGAAAACAGAAGTAGCTTCCTAATAAACAATTCAAAATAAAAGCAAAACGAAAATAACATCTATCTTGGCTTTTATTTTCCTCATTCTTAATGTACGATGAAAGGTTACTTGCAGTGCAGTAAGCTGAAATGTATCAATCTGCCTGCAGAGAGAATACAGTCATTTCCCAAGCAATAGCCCCAGCCTCTGAACTGCTTAAAAAAAGAAAGAAGATTCTCCAAATGTGGGACCAGCCCTGACTCCTGGTACTGCTGGATCCACAGATAAAGAAGCTGCTTTGGTCTTTCAGCCAGGCATTAAGACCTGGATAAACATTTGATTGTTCAATTTGGAAATGGATACATTCTATTTATCTGTGTTTATCTAATGCTGCAAATTCTAACCTCATGGGCAAACCAGAGCGCCTTAGAAAACTGAAGAAGTTTGGATGGTTTCCCAAAGCCAGCTGATCTGCCAACAGCTCGGTTCAGGCGATGCCCTGCTGTTTTCTCCGAAGCTGTAAACCATATCCCATGATTTTTCTGCTGCAGGAAGCAGTAGTAGGATGTAGCAAAAAATGCTCTGCAATAGCTCGTGCCTGTGCGAGGGGTCTGGTTGGAAGAGAAAGGGGGCACAGACGCTTTCCTCATTCCTCTCTCTGTTAACCTGTGGAGCAAACCCATTAGATCCCATGTGGCATGGATGTTTCAGGTGGGGAGGGCTCCCTAAGAATAGCCCACCACCCCTGTGGACATGTCCCCACCAGCAGGTATCACCAGAGGGTAGCCCTGACTTGCAGCTCCACCGAGCTGAAAAGATGGAAGGACTGGGAAAGGTGAGGAAATCCTGTGACGGAGGCACTGGGAGGAAAAACAGGGAATCGAGACAAAATAACCTGTATTTTGTCACATCTGCAAGTTGTTCGTATATAGGACAGCAAATAGCTGCTGGCAACTTCCTAGAATGGGTGTTGTAGTTGAATCCCAGCAGGTACAAGTGATTAGTGGTAAGGCAGAAGTGGGAGTTTGCGAAGGTGCCACTGGCCTTCATACTTGCATTAGCGTTTACGTGTTTTGCTTTAGCATCACCAAGTGATTCAGAGGAAAACAAAAAAAGAGAGTCAGCAACCTGAAGGGTACCCACAGCAGATGCAGTCAGAGGGAGCAGGGGGCACCAGGCAGATGGGAACTGCATCAAACATCAGAGCATGCTCACCCAGCAGGTCTTCAGGCAACCTGTCCCAGAAGAGCAAAGCCTCAGAAGCACCAGGTACCTCCCAGGGACACTGGCTGCTCCTGCCTCCTTCCAGGTTCCTTTCCAACCCTAAGAAATGCCCTCACCTCCACAGTTCCTCCAGCCACAGCCATCTGCAGCTCCTCCTGCAGGACCTACCTCTTTCAGCAGCAGAAGGGCTTTGTCATATTTGCCCCCAGCTGGTATCCAGAGGAGGTCTTGCTTGCGTCTGGTGGGTACCCTTCCTTAGTCATTGCCACCATGCAGTCAGTGGTGTCTTAACAAGCAAATTGGAAAGTCACAAGAGCATTCCTACCATGGCCATTTACATTAACCTCACAATCCACGCACATACACTCTGTGTGGTATCAGACCACACAACCACATCCCAAGCTATGACTCGCAGCAATTACTTCACCCATAAAGCCATGAGTCATTTGGATATCGTGTTCTTTTCCCCTCCAGTAACTGGGAGGTTTTCCCTCTGTCCAAATGTTTTCATTTCGCTGTTTATTTGGAAAAAAAATCTGAACAAACCAGTCCCTGGGCTGCACAATCTCTGATCTGAAGTTGTGCAATCACTTTCCTCCTCTTTTAATATGAGCAAGGAGATGCTGAGGAGTTTCAAAACAAAACACCACCAACACGACTTGGGCTGCCAGATATTTTCTGTCCCACTAAGGGGCCTTAAATGAGGGAAAAGGTCCTCAGTGGGATTCAGTGAAATATTCATGGAGAAGCTGGTGACTGCTACATAATGAACATGAAGGAACAACAAGGAGGTAACTGCAGTTGAGAGTTTATACATGGATTGATGCACAGTGTGATTTGTTGGAGGTTATCTCTCTTGCTTCAGTCATGCCTGTGTGCTATATTTAGCTCATGCTATGATACAGGCTGCAACTGCATGAACTGCATCCTTTTTGGATGAAACTACAAAAAAGGTGTGTCCCAGGAGTGCTTCATGTGCTATAAAAACAATAAAAGAAATTGCAGTCTACAGCAGCAGGGGTCCAGACAGAAACTGGTCTGAAGTAAACCCCCCAAAACATGTGTGGTGTGGACACTGGCACCATTTGCTTCCCTAAAGGGATTTCTCCAGTGGGTCCACACTGCTTGCTATTTCATACATCACCTAAATTCTGATAGAGAGCTAGCGCAATGGGCTTGGTATTAAGAGGCATTTAACGTTCAAATAGGACAAGACTGGGACCAATACAATTATATGAGTACTTTGCCAAATATAGCACTGTTGAAATCAAAGTAAGAGTTGACTTTGAACTGTGAGGAGACCAGAATCAAAATTACTTCCCCACATTGAAGGACTGACCTTGAGAGAAGAGGAGCAGTCTCCTACTGGCAGACTCAAGCCTTTAACCTTCACAGATCTCAGGCTCACAGCAGTATTTTGTCTGGCTGGAGTCTGTGGGTGTTTTTTGTTACTGAGAAATTATTTGCTGTCAGTTTTAATATAATTGCCCCAATTAAGAAAATAGAAAAGTTGTCTGGCTTTCTGGATACCTTTTATCAGCCTTCATTATTCTCTTCTGGTAATTGATTTCATTTATTTGACATTGTTTCATGTATTTATGATTCTTAAGACACATTGCTCCTTCTGTATTTTTCTGATCGAACTTCAGGCTTGTCAGAAACACACCTTTTCTTTATACAGAACTGTTGCTCAAACTGCTGATATAGAAGCTATAGCGAGCACTAGATTTACCAATTCTTTAATAACTATACTTCTTACTTTATTACTACTTCATTAGGAAAGCACTTTTCTGCCACATCAAAATTGGTGTTCTCTACTTTATTTTGCAAGATTCATCATTAACCTAACATCAACCTAAGAGCCTGTCCTGGTTTCAGCTGTAACAGGATTTTTTTTCTCATTCCCAGTAGCTGGCAGTGCTGTATTTTGGCTCTAATCTGAGAACAATGCTGATAACACACCAATGTTTTAGATGTTGCTCAGTAGCACTTACCCTGATCAAGGACTTTTCAGTCTCTCATGCTCTGCAAGTGAGTGAGAAGGGGTACAAGAATCTGGGAGGAAGCAGAGACAGGACACCTGACCCAGACTGGCCAAAGGGGTATTCCATACCACAGCACATCATGCCCAGTATATAAAATGAGAGGAGTCATTCGGAAGGCCCAGATCGCTGCTCAGGTCAGGCTGGGTATCGGTAGGTGGGTGGTGAGTTGTTGTATTGTGCATCACTTGTGTTTTAGTTTTTTTCCCTTTCTCCAGCCAGTTTATATTTTCTCCCCTTGCTATTTCCTTTATCATCATTAGTAGTAGTAGTACTAGTAGCTTTATACTGTACTTTAGTTATTTGACTCAATATTATCTCAACCATGGGGTTCGCATTCTTTCGATTCTCCTCCCATCCTGCCAGAGCGGGGAGAGGGAAGGGGGAGATAAGCAAGCAGCTGAGTGGCTCTGAATTACCAGTTGGGCTTAAACCATGACACAGCCTTTTGAAAAGATATGTATTCCAGAAGCTATCCATGAAAAGAGATGTATTCCATATATTCTGCATTGCACAAAGGAGGAAAGGACATTTCAGTGCTTAGGACACTCCTTGTACTATTCACCTCCTTGCACTACTGCTGACTTTTTATATATGTATGCAAAATCCACTTAGTTTCTCTGCCTCAGTTTCTTATCTATCTGTGGAACTCTTTGAAGAACTGCCCAGTCTATGTCCATGACAGGAAATGATCCATAACAAAAGTGAGGCCCCACAAATAATTCCAAAAGAGAGAGACACCAACATGAAAAATTTCAAATCCAACAGTGCTATAAAATACACCCACTACCATGTCCCCAGATCTGTGGGACCTTCTGCACCCAACTGTCACTGCAAACAGCCCAGTGGACTAGACTAAACATTTCTAGCAAAAGAAGATAATTCCATTCATCTCTCTGCTCTCAGCGTGAGCAGTGACTGATCTAAAGGTGATGGTTTAGTGGCAGAGCTTTGGAAAAGGCAGCAGCAAAAGTTCATGTTTGTGAATTTACTGCAGTATGCTTATCATATCCCTCATGAAGTGCCTGCCCTGGTATATCTGTCAGCTTTTGAATATGCTGCACCTTGACTTGCTCTTGAAAAAGTTTTGTAACCTTAAATCACTTCTCTTCCAAGTCATTATTTATGAGCTCCCCAAAGATGCTGTGAGTGGAGGGTGCTCGCAGCAGAAACAGGGCTCTGGGGAAAAAAAGAGGAAGGGAACATGATCTGGCATCTGCCAGGGACCCTTCCACATTCCTCCTCATCTCCTCATTCTGGCATTTGGAAAAACAACAAAAACTTTGGAAAGGCTCCCAGAGTCTGATGCTAAACTGATACAAAGCAGCCTCTCTTCCCCAGGTTCAGCTGAGCCACCTCTGTTTTCCCCAGCTGAGGATCTGGCTCCTTGTATTAAATCTAGCTTGAATATCAATAAGCACAAATTTTGTATTCTTAATCCATAATCACAGACAATCACCAGCCAAACTGTTTTGATATTTAAACTTGTTTACAGTCCCCAGGCTATTAGTTGTGATGACACATTAAGAGATAAGAGTGCTTTAATTTTCTGAGGATAGTTCCACCCTCTGAGGATAAGAAACACACAGCAGGAACTTGTTCTGATTATCAAACTGAAGAGGGCACAGAAATCATACAAAGTGGAGTGTAGTTCAGATGCTGGAGCTGACACCTTCTTTTATCTCACAAAATTGCTCCTATTACCAAGCAGGGAAGAGAGGGTCCTTGAGGATTTAACCCCCCTTGCACATCGCAGTCAAGTGGAGTTTTGCTCCTTTACTCCTAACAAGTTATTTTAACCTCATTTTCCTTCAAGAACAGACCTGGGAAAGTTGGGTGCTCAGCTCAAGTCCTGGCCAGCCCCCAAGGCAAGATGCTGAGCAGGGCAGATAGGTGGATGCTGCACTGCTGCTAATGTTCTGTGGGGTGAAGACAAAGTTCACACATTTGTGCTTATTAGCAGTCCTGTTTCTAATGAATACATTGCCATATTCTTACTTCTGTGTGACTCCTGACCCTTGTACCATTTTGACTGGATAAATCCTCTCTTAAACTGCACTAACATACTATGTTGTCAGCTATCAGTCAAGATCCTGCTCAGAGAAGCGCTGGTGGGTGCAGGGACACACATTGGTATTTATTTTTAGAGCTGGATTTCAGGGAACTGAAAGGCACCATGTAAATGCAAGATATGGCCAAAAGAAGCTCTGGGGCCATAATAAGCTTCACTAAAGATGACGCAGCTTGCACAGTCAGCGTGCAGTTTCTATGAATAGCAGATGAATTGAAACAGAATAAGCAGAAACTAATACCTGGTAGAAATCAGAATACCTGAGAAAAGTAAGGACCTGCCATAAGAGTGGGGCGAGGGGAGACAAGGAAAGGTACTCAGATCAGAAAGATCAGGAATGTGAGCCAGGTTCAGTAACACACCCCAGCAGCAAGCAGAGAGACCAGTGCCTAAAGCAAAGAGATGTCTCAGTGGAGAGAGAACACAAGCACTTATGTAGTCCTCAAGCAGGAATATAAACCCACATCAGGCTGCTGCTGGTAGGTTTTAGTCAGTGGGAAACACACACTATTTATAGCACTACAGCCAGGATATTTCCAAAGGTCTCAGCAATGTGAGACCTCCTCTAAAATAAAGGAAAGCACTCAGCAACAAAGGTTATTCTGAGAGGGCAGAATTCAAATAAGTAGTGCATTACAGGGCTCATCCTGCTCCCTACCATGGGTCTGATCCAGTTTTGGCAGCGGTTTTTGTCCCCCAGGCAGCTCAGAACTCGGAGGCAAAGAACTTGCAGCTGGTTTTACAGTTTTACCGTCCTTCTCCTTATGCATGTGTCTGGGACCATGCACAAGCCTGAAATGCTCAGGATACCTAAGCTCTATTATAGAGAGACCAAATATTTTGAATGTAAGTATTCTTATCTTAGAGACAAAGCTATGACATGTAGCAATATGATGAATCCAGGCTGTACAGACTCTCCCTTACCTGCAGCTGTGCAGACAGTGCTATCCACAGACTCATTAACAGCCTTTGTATCCTCCACCTACACAGTCTGTCATACATCAGGATTCATAAAGCTTAATGAGTCCTAGAAACAAGCCTGACTGAAACATAGGTCATATTTAACCCATACCCTTCTCCCCTTGATACCGGATGCACTATGAAGAATTAATTGCTATTGATTAAGATGACCAGTCTATTTAAAACACAATTGGAAGCATGTACCATTAGAAATCCAAATTTCACAAATCCAGATATGATCAATTTTCTGGCTAGGCCCAAACAGTGGTGAAATTTCAGTGTAATTCTGGTTGGGCTAGATAAGCTCATTTTGTGTTCACAATCTATTTTCCTGATACACAGCACTGTGCTTGTTTGCGTGGTGCTAATGCTCAAAAGCAAAACCGTTTGACTCTCAGTTGGTACTGCAGCACACACTCGTCATTTTCCTCCTTTTATTCTGTGTTTCTTTTCAGACTTTTTGAGTTAGAATAGCATTTCCACCCTCCCACTCTTTCTGAGGTTAGCCCCGATAGAAGAGGAGAGGAAGAATGACAGGGTCTATGTTTACTTTTCACATGAACCCCTCTGCATTGTGTGCAAATGCGCAGGTTCTAAAAAATACTGACTGTGTGTACTCCATTTTCAGACAATTTACTGCTCTGCTGCAACAGATGGTTAGTGCTGAAAGATGAGATTTTCATATTGTGGATACAATGACGAGGAACAGATTTATCATGCTGCCTCTTCATATAGTGTCTGCTGAGCCCTGTCCTGCAGAGTCTGAGGGGCTCCTGGCCCAGAAGCAGCAGCTGCAATGGAGAAGAGAAACCAAACATCAGCCTGAACAGGTCTTTTGTGTCTCACTGCTGTTCCTTTCCCATCAGTGGGGACAGAAAGAGCTAGCCACAGGGAACATTTCCCAGAACTGCCTTGTAAGGTGTCCAGTATAGGCCAAACGTGTTATGGGCATAGAAGCGGCTAAATGGAATCAGACCACAGCCCAGCTTACTATTAGTAAGGGTGCCTCCTTACTATTAGCCGAAGCCAAAGGTGCACAGCATGATTGCAGTACTGCTTACCCCACTATACCTAACTAGGTTCCGAAATCTGCAGCTCAAGGGCATTCTCCACCAGAGGAAGCATTTTTGGGTTCAATAGCCCTTCACAGATTTGTTTTCTCTATATTTGTCTAATTGCTGCTTGAATTCATGGTTTGGGGTTTTGGTTTTTTTTTTCCTTCTCTACACAGTGCCTTCTAGTAGTGAGCTCAAAAGATAATTAAGAGACATCTGAAAAGATACCTAGGTATCTGAACCTGTTACTTCAACCCTCACTTATGTAATCTGGGAAACAGTGAGCAACTGGCTTTTATTCTGCAGGCCACCTAGAATACTGTAAGTCTCTTACCATATTCCAGTAGTCATCTTTTTTTAAGACTGAAAAAAATAAAGGTCTGAATAGTTGTCTTCTTGTACAGAAGCCATTCCATGCTTTTGATTATTTTTCATGCCCTTCTCCCTGCCTTTTCTAGTTATACAAGGAGGTTTTGAAGCAACAAAAGACAAAACTTTTCTGGGCTTCTGGTACTAATGTGGAGTCTGTATACTGGGATTTACATTTTTTCAATTCTACCTTATCTTTCCTGAGCTTAAAAAAGCAGAATAGCCAAGAACCTTTACAGTGACCTAGATTCTGGCATATTCAGATTAAATAATAGTCCCCCAACTGCTAAAAGCCCTAAAAGTTACATTTTTGCCCAGACAAAAATAGCATTAGCTGAAACAGCTATATGAGAGAATGAGATGAGAAAGTATCTCTTTCCATCATTTCAGATGTCAGCACCTCATTTTCTATGTCAAGGGCATTTCCAGGGTTCTCCTTTAGGAATAAAAATACATTGAAGCCCTCTAAGAGGAAAAAAATACAACACCCAAGTTTCAGAGAAAGACAGGTCTGCGCTATCTGCCAGAAGGCACATAACCTCGGTCATAAGCAATTTGAAGACCTGCCCTCACCAGTGCATGTTGGAATGGAAACTGAGCTTCTTCAGAAGACATTTAAGAAATATTAAGATATGGAAAAGTGACACAAATCTGTATTAACTTGTTGCTATAGAACATTTCTAAATTCAGCCAAGACCAGAAGATAATTTGGCCAGTAATGGATGAAACTACCTTTACATCAGATGTGACCTTTCCGTACAAAAAACAAGTATCTCTTAGAAAAGCACCCAGAAGCCTGAGGCATATAACACCAGAACTTCTCTAGAAAAGAGCAGTTAGTTTGTGGGTACAACAACACTATAGAAAGCCTAATGTCCCCCCTTTTAGTTACAACTATATCTTTATTCCAAAATTAATTATTAATTACAGTTACATTAAGGGACACTGCAAAACTGCAAATAATTCTAGCCAGCTGGTACCTTCTGATGTTGGAAAGTTGTGTTTTAGATCCTTTGGAACTTTTTAAAATCATAACTATGTAGTCTGAAATGATACAAATGCCAGCCATTTCTCAGGGAACATATTTTCTGAGGAAAAAAATACCAGTCACCTGGTTTTGCTGCTTATAGGAATGATGCTTGGAAACCAATTGTTGTTTTATCCATATAAAAACCTGGCAACCTTTTCTGTGAAATACTTGAGTATCTACACTTTTGTACCAAGGACTGAATTCTCAATTTTATTGTAGCTGAGATAGTTTGTTGTAAGTGCTGATGAAGGTCTTGAGCATCTGAAAATGCATTTATTTTTAAATGATCAGTTTTGTAAAAGAAATTCCCTCTCATAATTTTTTCCTGTTTAATTACTCCTTTAGCTCGAAGCATCTTTGTAGCACTAGGTTGAAATTACATTGGTGGTTGTCAAGATGAAAATTTGAATACCAAAAAGTTCTCAGTTCTTAAAAAAGAAGTCCTTTGTTTGTTTGCTTGTTTGCTTGTTTTGTAATTAATTTGAAAGACCAACCAAAAATACCACAATTAAAAGTGAGCAGGGATGAATTCAGCATCCTTCTCTTCATGTGTTATCAGATGGACTAAGCGCTATTCTGTCCACCAGATTCCAGCTTCAGGCAGAGCACAATGCATTGACATCAAAAAGGTGAGAAAAAAGCTTTTGCTTGTAGGATGCTTAATTTTTATATATATATATAATTTATTTTTTTTTTTTTTTTTTTTTAGCATTTAAAAGGTAGCAGGAGAGTCTGGTAAAAGAAGCAGCTGTTTTCTGTCTGTAGGCAGGAGATGTTGCCCTAAGGAACAGGACAATACATTCACACCCCACTTTTCAAAGCTGTTCCCCTGTTCTGTATTTCAGGGGGGCTTGAAGATGGAGGTTTAAATATTTGAAAGTGGTGAGTACTAGCCATTGTAATGGAAGTCAGTGGGAGCTGGAGTATGTGCTGCCTGGTCCTCTAAAAAATTACATCGGGCACCCACATTTATGGATACTTGTAATCTTACTCTTTTTTGCCTTAGGTTACCAGCTGTACTAGGCAGCAATGATACCCAGAGTTGCTATTAAGGTTCTGTTAATGGAAATTAGTCAGTGTTTGCACGTGGCAAGGACCTGCACAGTGGAATAGCCTGGAATGTCCCAGTGGGAAGTAATTTTGCTTTCGCAGCAGACTCTGAGCTATGCTTTGAACAGTGAAAGGAAAATCAAGTACTGAACTCACAAACTGCGCCATCTATTATGTGCACCAAGCGAGACTCAGATCCTGGGCAAAAATAGTCTGTGACTGATGCACCTGTGCACAGTGGCAAATTAACAGAGTAGAGACAATTTTACTTGCAGCATTTCTCAGCTCCAAGTGCTGAGCTGTGCAACCTTGAAAATGTTCTTTTTACATACTGTTTTGTATGTAATTATTACTTATTTCAGCCCAAATTTAAAATTAGAGCAGTTCTTTATCAAATGCCTCTTTTAGAACACAGTTGCAGCTGACTTTTTAAAAGTGCCAATAACCTGCAACTCATGCTGAAGGCTACTGGCACTGTCACAGCAACACCTCCCAGCCTCTGACAATTTCAAAGCCTCTTTCAAAGTCCTAAGATAAACACTTCAAAAAAGGCAGGCAAAAATCCCTTGCCACTTTTAGAATGTTAGACCTAATAAGATAAAATAACAGATAATTTGAGGAAGAAGCTAGTTTCTAAAACAAAGTTATCAAAGTAGGATAACACTCCAGGCAACCAACTCCCACATCTTTTATCATCATCATTAGTCATTTATATTGCAGCAGCATGCGGCAACCCCTGCTGACGTCTGGGCTAGAAACCAGACACAGATAGTGAGAACGATACCTAGACCAAGCAGCTTACAAAATTATAACAGTACGAAGCATGGGAAGGGGAACGGGGAAGAACAGAAGGTTGAAGCAAGCTGCTGAAGGTCAATTTGCACAAAGAGGGCACAGCCAGGCCCTTGATCCATGGGAGCAGCTGCTGCTCTGGCTTGTGCTCAAAGCAAGCATGGCATGGTGAGAAGTGGCAGATCAGCTGCGCAGGTCCCACGCTCCTGGGGAAACAAGCTGGCTGTGCATGGAGTAACATATTTGGAAAAACACGAAAGTGAGGTGACACATTTCTTCAAGGCTCAGGGTAGAGCTTTGGGGTGCAGCAGAGGAGTGGGATATGGGAAAAAGTCATGATTAACTCACTAAATGCTCTGGCAAGGCCATAAAGATGGGCAGTGAAGAAAGGAACATGGGAAGAGCTGGATTTCCTAACCTTGTGCACTGTCAAATTGCTATACAAGTGCTTGATGATGGGAGTTGTGGATATCACGGAATCACAGGATGGTTGAGGTTGGAAGGGACTTCTGGAGGTCACCTGGTCCAACCTTCTTGCTCAATTAGGGTCACCTAGAGCCAGTTGCCCAAACCATGTCCAGACAGCTTTTCACTGTCTCCAAGGAGGGAGACTTCACAAGCTCCCTGTGCAACCTGTTTCAGTGCTCAGTAACTCTCATAGTTATGTGTTTCCTGATGTTCAGAGTTTTCAGGTTTTCAGCAAATGATGCTACCTTGACAATGAAGCAAAACCTTTTGGATTAAATTTTTCTCCTATTGCTTATTACTAGTCTCTTTTGAAAGATACTAATGATGTGGCTATAGATACAGAGAGATTATTTGCATATGTCTTCCAACTCTGTACAGTATGCCCAACAACCCATGTTCTATCTCTGTCTTTCTCTATATAGTACAGTGGGTACTGTGCTACATAAAGAACATATTTTGATAGGTAATGTAATACAACATACACGTCATGTTGCCTCAAGGTCATGGTAAATTGCATCTGTTTATATGATGCATCTTGACATACACTTATGTAGTGCCAGTAATTTAAAACAATGCCTATATAAAATATGAATAAGACCAAGAACATAGCCACAAAACTGAAAATATTTCACTGTTTTCTTATATTAAGACTATTCAGTAGCATATGGGTAATCTTTCTCCAGGATTTAGGGAAAGGAGTGTATATTTTGCTACATTCTTCTTCAGCGGACACCAAGCCAAATTCCGTTCACAAAACCTTGAGTAAAGTTACTGTTAAAAGGAAAGTTAATCTGGATTTATGCCCCCAAAGCAGAGAGCCAGATTTAACCCTGTTTTTTTTTTTTTACATAGAAATACAATAAAGATGCTGATAATAATAAATAAAATATTCATAGGGTCTGGGTTATGCAAAATTGGTCATTGGAAATGTCCCAGAGTCCTTATAACACACAGGGAGACCACTGAGTCCCACTGAACTGGTGTGTTAAGTAAATGAATAGCAATATGCCTAGAAACAGTAGGTTGGTAATGTTTATTTCAACTTAACTTTCTAAACAAAGTGTTTTTCTGTAGTGAAGCTTTGCTCAAGATATTCTGCATATTCACATTGACCTGGTTTTTATTCTAGCAGCTGTGACTCCATCCCTGTAAGAGTGCTAAGATACCTTGCTCACATTTGTAAACCATCCATTTAGCTCTACTTGTATTTTTAAAGTCAAGTGGGCCTCAAGGGAGATATTTACCCATTTCTTCCTCTTTCATGCTGTAAGGCAACATCAAGGGGTGCTGGGGCAAGATGACTGGGGAAAATGAGCATGCCAGGAAAAATAAAGAAAGCTTCTGGCCATGGAACATCTAAAATCCACAGAAGATGCAGCCCCGCAGTCGAACAATGTTCTTCAGGCTCAGGTGAGAGAAAGGACTTTCCTCATAAAGAAAAATGGGGAAATGAACCCCAACATACTAGAGATATTCAGGTATTGCCAGTTCACGGCTTTTAAGGAAATTCTAGTGGACAGGAAAAAATGATGAAGATCCTGCATGAGTCATATAAATGGGATTGAAAAAAAAGTATATAAAGACACTTGGGCCAAACTTCTCCAAAGGCCATTTGAGGGGTAATTTAAAAGACCAAACAAAGTATTAGTTTAGGTTAACTTGAAACTTCTGATTGGAATCGTTCATACGATTCAGAAGAAAACTTCTGGATTTGCTTTACTATGTAGAAAAGGAATGGAAGGTGGCTTGATGGGCAGACTTAGTGCTGGTTTAATTCTGGACTGAGAAATGATAATTTCTAGCAAATACTCACAGACACTGGTAAACATAATTAATCCATTCAATGATACCACAGCATTCCTAGATATTATGATTTCAGAACCTATCTGTAATGTAAATTAAACAGGCAGTTGTACTGATTAATGTTAGATGTGACAGGAATAATACTACTTGAATGAAAAACTGACTGTGCAAAGTGCTTTAAAATAGTCTCACTCTACCACCCATCCAGAAAAACTGAAGCAGAGCAAGATGAAAAACTATCTAAATTCATGAAGCTGCAACACTGAAGCTCCAGTGAACCAAACACTTTTACTCAGTTTCCAGATCAGTAACCTGTTCTTTGGAAAACATTGTCTCTCTGGACCATCTGATTTAAACTGATGCAGCTTAGCTTCAGTTTATACTGGTTCAAGTCCTGCAGCATAAGCTTTTTAACAAGTCACTTCACAGCACCAACAATTTAATTCAGCCTAACAGAAACACAGAAATAGAAACAGTAAAATGTCTTTTGACCTTTGCTGTTAGCTACAGTCAAAACCATGCAACAAAAAGAGCAGAGAGGAAATGTAGGACATAGGCTCAAAATGACGAAAAAATGTTTGGCCATGTAACACAGTACATTGAAGAAAACATTCAAGAATAATTCATCCTGCTGAAAGTATTATCCCCATAAGGCTGCAAGGGTCAGTGTCATCTTAGGTTATGCAGTGTACAAGTGCCAGCCACAGAAGACCCACACACAGGCCCTACATTCTTGGGCAAGAGGTCACTAAACACTAGCAATTGATCTGTGGCTCTACAGACTCCAAGAAAGAGCATAAAAACCCCAAAATAAAATGATAAAATGTGCACAGCTCAGAAAAGCGTCTTGAAACTAAATTCCTCTCCATTTCCTCTTGATACAAAAGCAACCTTTCAAAGATTTCCCTTTGTTTGAAGTAATTTTTCTCCAGAGACTTCCCAGGTGGTTATTTGCATTCACACAAGCCTGTTTAATTTAAGAACTCAAACTAAGTTCCTCTCTGCTTATGTTATCAGTCCTTAGTTTCTCCCAAGCACCACTGACACAGGTAACATATCCAGCCCTTGTTCTCCTCCCAGGCTTGGGAATTTGTGTCACTTTGCAAAACTACTTTTTTTATGCTGAAGCTGGAAGCCATGTTGCACATGCCATGAGTCCAACAAGGGACATAATTTTGTCACCCAGCTGCTTTTTCTGTTGAGTTTGGCATGGGCACTGCCTCTGTCAGACCACAGATCTGGCTCCACATCTCCAGAAGACTTTTAAGTTGTAGTCTGACATTTGAATCATACTTTTCAAATTCCTCCAGATGCCATGTACACTCCAGTAATTCACACAGAAAGTCTGCACAGTACTAATGACTGAAATGCAGCCAGCTCTCAAGTGAAAGTTACAAACCAAAAAGCCACGGCAAATAGTCCAGAGAAGAGGAAGGGATGAAGTTGCTGGGTTTGTTTTTTTTTCCTGAAGAGAAAGCATATGGCAAATTTATACAAGGAAAAGACTTACTGCATGAATCAAAAAGTTTAACCTTTCTTTGCCAAAAACTGAAGAGCCTAAAAGCTCATAACTCTGTATTAGTACAGCAACTATATAAGCTTTCCTGTATTTTAAAAACCTAAGACAAAAGTTTAATGCTTCTGATTTTGCTTTTTAAATAGAGAGTTACATCAGACAAACTCCAATTTAAAATCTCAGTGGGGTTGACAGCTGTGTTAAAGAAGAGAGTTTTTTCATGGTACAAGCTTGTGGATTGATTTTTATAATGGACATTTTCTTTCCATACATCCAATATTTATATTCTTTTGTTATCTGAAAAACTGTCTTGGGGCACATAAATCTGCCTGCATCATAATTGCACTTGCCTACATTTCATGCCTATAATTAGGCTAGGTCCTATGGCAAGCTGGCATAGGAAAACAGGACAATCTATTCTGCATGGGTTAGTAAGATTCCAGTTATTTTTCCAAAAGGATAATCTATATTATGGAGAAGAAATTAATTCTGTCAAATTTTCAGGAAGCTAAGATTTGGCCAGAATGAATTTTGGCTTATTTCTGAAAGAAAATATTCAGAGTACTCCCAAGTCTGTCTTCCCAAGTTCATGACTCTTTATTACATTTGTTCCCAATTCCTTCTTCCTTTCTCTAGTTCTTTCTTCACTGGAGCTTGCTTGGAGGGTGCAAGGCGAAGTAGGAGCCGCTCACTGACCAGGAGTGTTTGCAGGTAGCTTCAAGAGCAAAGAATCACTGCTGCAGCTCACTGTGCTCAGAGGGGAAAGGAAAACAAAGGTAGGCTGGTGGAGTCCTTTCAAGAGAAAGCTTATGGTTGTACAATACAGTTACATTCAAAGCCCCACAAATAATCCAAGAATCAGGCTTTTTATGGAAACCCACTGGCAGTGTTTTACTTTGAATACTGCTGCTTCTTGGACTACAAATGTCAAAAGCACATCTATAATGATGCGCTGCTGCAGGCTGGCCTTGGGAAACCCTCCACAAAAATCTGCCAGTGAGGCTGGGTCATTCCCTCCTCCTACAAAGTCATCTGTTCTGGTCACAGCTACAATCTCTGCACTCTCCCTGGGGCTAAAGTAAGCATTACTGAGAAGAAAATGTGCATGACTTACAAATACACAACACTCCACCACACACAGGTATTGGCAAATAATTAAGGACAGAATGGCTTTCTCATAGACACCTGCATGTACACAATACTCTACCAGCATGATGCCTGTGCCACTCTCCATGCCCTTCACAATCAGTTAGGAACAAACTCTTCCACATCACACTTGCAAGAACGTTTTTGCTGTACACTGTTGTCTGTCACAGGAAGGATGGCTGAGTGACCAAAGCACTGAGTAGGGTCTGGGGACTTATGGCCTCTGGGGTACCAAGAGGCACCTCCGGGAGTACAAAGACACCCATTGCAGTTGGAAAGCTGATTAACATGAACAGTCCTGGCTCTGAGAAACTGCATCTCCTCCTCCTGCTCATGAAGACTCTCTCCCTAGATATGTGCTGCTTGGGTGGATGCTGCGCAGAGCTACCAAACATTTTGTTAAAGCGCAGGATTTCCACCCTGTCAAAGCACTACATGGGCTGCCTTTCCCTCACTGTTGCCAGGTGGTAATTGCTAAGCAGGAAAGCAAGGATTTGCAAAAATGACTGCTCTTTATAAATGACACATTTCACTCTCTCAAGAGCCATAATCCCTCTGTTAGCACAAGTCTCTGCTACCTTCCTCTTGTTTTCTTATTCCCGACTTCTTGTAAATGCTAATTTTGCATTTTTTCCTGTGACTTTTTGCTGTCAAAACTGTAAACACTAGGTTGTTACTAGGCATCTCATCAAAGGAAGATTTACAGATGTTTGGTCTTCATTATTTTGTTATAATTTTACACTTTTTTTTTTTAACAGCGCAGTAAACAAGGTATTGAAAACCTCCCAAACACATCCCAAACAAGTTTTCTCCTGTTCCGATTTGCAGTCATTTATAACTGACATCAGCTGCATCTCTGCTGCAGACAGGACTGCTGCGCACAAAACTGTGCCCCAGGTTGCTCCAACATAGCCAAGTAGAAGCAAAAGTTTCATGGAAAATATAAGGGCCTGCACCTCATAAGAGGAACAGCTACCTGAAACCACAGCCACAAGCCTGCTACATCTGTCAGATGTACCCCAAAGCCCACACCTCACCATCTTCCCTCTGCCTGTTGCTTAATCTGGCAAGATCTATGCCAGCTGGGTATATTTACACAGGTTGTTTAATACAAGTGTAAACAAACACCCTAAATAAAGATATGCAGCTATTTTTATGAGGGGGAAGAAGAAATCAGTCCTTTCATTGTCAATCATTTTCACAGAGTTTTGTGGCTGACAAACAGGCTGTTTGAGTGAAACTACACAAGATGTGTTTAGTCAGTTCAGTTGTGAAGCAGCTCTTTTAGTACCAGTGGAGATCTGCATGCAAAGGCATTGTGCAGAAACACAGAGATATGCCCTGTACATTTGCTGAAGCCCTACATATGTGACAGATAAATGTCTGAAGCAGAAGAAAGTAAACAAAATTTCAGCTAAAGAAATAAAGTGCAAAGCCATTTTATATTTTATACAGCAGCAGCTTGTACCGGCAGTGGTGATGAAACCAGCTGGTGGTGTGATCCAGCTATGGAAGGAATCAGGGGCGCAATTCTTGTCGAGTCCACCAGGTTCTGGATTTGGCTTTGAAAGCAAAAGTTGCCCAGAAAAGCAATAGTGACAGAAACAAAAAATATTTTTTCATAATTTTGTCTTCCAAATTGCTAGCATATGAACTGACCCCATATCACTGTGTTAGTCCCTGAAAATGACCCACATAGTAAGTTATCACTTCCAGTAGCCTCAAAGAAGAGGTCCGTGTGCCAATGAAGATTGGCAGAAAGTCCCTTTCTTTTGGCTGTCCTATTCTTATTTAGTAACATCTTGTGGCAATAACAGCCCCTGCCTCATGCTGCAGCATTGCTTTCTAGCTTAGGTATTTAAGGATAAATACAGATACACCTGCAGAGACATGAGAAAAGATCAGTGGTAAATGATCGTCACTGCAAAAAGCATTAAAGATAATGAACGTATTAATCATTCATACCAGAAATCAACATAAAATTCCACAAGTAATGCTGATAACTGGGATCAGGTATGTGGTAAAGCAGTCAGTGAAACTAGTTACCTTTTGGACACCTTTGTTGTTGTGTGTGCTTGAAGAGTTAGTTATGGAAGCTGCATTCACTTAGAATTTAATTATCTAGAAGCGACTGCTTCTCTTACTGTTTGTACAGCATATGCCAGCGTCAGGCTCTGATATCAATAACTGATAATAGCACAGATAATAATCTATGCGATAAGCACAGGGCAAAAAGGCTCCCAAATTTCAAGCACACCCTTCTCTTAGGTAGGGTTCTTGGAGAGCCTCATGCTGAGCCTCCCAGCTGTTCTGAGCACCTGCAGCTCCTGTGGTGCAGCAGGGCCAAATCCTGCCAATGGCTTTGCAGAAGCAGCTTCTGATGCTGCCTCCTGCTCACAGCCAAGCAGAACTCTGCCCTCTGTCCAACCTCACCACTTTGCATGTGTCCATTAGGGCCTGAATTGCACATGTGCTATAATAGATCCAAGAGATTTCTTTTGAGCTCATGGTGCTGCACAAGGTAATATCAATATAGTTATTGTTTTCTAGGTTATAAGAAAAAGCAGCAGCCTTACATATTTGTGCTCTATCACCCAATCAGTAAGCTAGAAAAAGTGAGGCCAAATCCTGAGAGGGTTAAGCCAGTCAAACTACATCAGCAAACATCGTCTGAAAGCATAGACATTGTTTGGCATATATCTTAAACTGTTCAGGAGGAGCAGCCAGTGAACAATGCAGTACTTGACCTGTCAGCATGATACAGATCATTTACATAGATTTTTGCAAACATTAATGGATTAAACCTCACCTTGGGACACACAAGCAAGGTTAAGTAGCCCTGACAAACATATCTGGAAGCTGATTCACACAGTGGTTGTAACCTGATTTCCAGGACAACCCAGCAACTTTTACCCAGCAAAGAGAATGGGACTTCATACCTCTAGATCAGAAGAAAAAGAAGTTTGAAGCAGATAGCAGCTTTGGCCCAGCCATTTGTGTCTATGGGGAGCTGGGGCTATGGGGACTTAAGTGCTGATTTCCTGGCTCTTCTTCAATTCACACCAGCTGTAATAATCCCAGGTAGGATGGTAGCTCTTACCTTGGTACAGAAGACACAGGCGCATTCATGTGCAAACCACTGCATTTCACACCCGAAGTGTAAAGCAAACCAAGCAGAAGTGGAAAAGTCCTACCTGGCTGCGGTTTCCTTACTCAAACAGCTATCCAAAGCATCTCAGCTCATTTCAGTGGAACTTGTTTCTAAAAGCAGTAGCAATCACCATATACTAAACATGGACGAAAGCTGAGTCCTGTACTAAAGACTTTGGTTTTGCACTGAGGAGAAAAGAGAATCTGTGATGGGTACAGCTCACAAGATCACAGTGACAGAGCTCATAGACCAAGTAAGAAAGTGGGACATGGTCGTGGTCCATAAGGCTATGCTGGCTGTTTCAATCAGTTACCTGGAAGATATCATTTGTGTACACATCATTTATGCAGTAGAGGAATCTGTTCTTTGCAGTGTGACCGAGGGCTGAGGAGTTGTCCATAAGCCACAGGGGACTGGGAGATCAGGTCCCTGGAGTGGCAGAACAAGAAGTGTTCCCACAGCTGTGTGTTTTATGGGAGGGGTATGCAACAAAGGGGTGAGAAGCTCAGTTCATGCACTCATGCAGTGAATGGATGTACCCAGATATACTGTCCTAGGGATTAATGATGTGTGTCCACATGGACTAGGACAGACACAAAAAAGTATGAGGTGAAGATGAGTCTGTACAGGCATCTGCTAGGGATGTGTGGGCAAGGAGGACATGCCGCCTGATTCTTAAGATATATAGTAATTCACGTGTTGTAATTTGGTAAAGATATTTGGGATTTATCCATAAAGAACTGATGTCAGGAAGGTCTCCTAAGTTTTATGAAGGAAATAGCTTATTGAGCTGTCTGCATCACAATCACACTGTACTACTCCTGTGCTTAACCTGCAGGGATCCAAAAAGATTGTTTCTCTCTTCATGCATGACCTGACTTCTGCAAAGGGATGCTGAACCTCCATGTGAGGATCCAGAGAAGGGGTGTGGATAGGAACAGGTTGTGAGGTCGGGAGCACTAGTGTTACTGATGTTAAAATACCTGTGGTGCCCATTTGGTGTTCCTTTTTCATGTATCCAGCAAATCTACTGAAAGTTAGATTAGAGATCACAAATTAATTTAGAGACATAATAAGCAAAATGACTGTAGGATTCTCTGTGTAACATTAGGCACGGTCTACTTAATGGCTTTTTTTGTTGTGGGTTTTTTTTTTTTTCCCCTCTGAAAAGGAATATAAGGCTTTAGTGATGCTTTTGATCTATCTCCTCTTGTGAAACATTGCAGATGTGACTTGTGGTCTTTTACTAGCTTACTAAAATTCAGTGAGGAAGGCTCGAATTATTTTGTGCTAAGCCTGAATGGATGGAGTAGATAGTCTGTAAGCCCTTCTGCACTAAGCATCCATAGCATGGCTTTTAGGGTGGGAACACAACTAGACCCAAAGATACCAGTGATCGCTTACAATTACACTAAAAAACACACAAATATATGGAGAATTTGAGGGACAGCAATTAGGAGCAGAAGTAACAGAGCAACCCTTCCTCAGTCTGCTCTGATACACTAGTGATGTTAAAACCATATTATAAGGTAAATCACATTGAACATTCAGGATATTCCCAGTGACATGACACATTGAAACACTCTGACCATTGCACAAAGTAATATAAAAAATTCTGTTCCCTTTATACTGAGTGCAGCATTCTGAGAACTCATTCAGCTGTGCCAAGCTCCAGAGCATTTAATGCAATGTAAAGTATTTGCTATGGAAAAAAAACACAGGAACTCAAACCACATAGCTATGATGTAAGTGAAATGGATTAGTCTTCCTGAGGAAATCTTTAGTTTCTAGCTTTGATTAATACAGATAGAGAACAAATACTATGTTCATCAGTACAGGAACAATATTGTCCTGAGAGCCACTGTGGTCATCCATTAAAAGCCGCTTTCAAGAATGCTTTAAAAACCCTTCCAAAATCCTACCTTCTCCTGCTAAATATTTTGTATGATTTCTATATTCAGTGAAAAGCTACATTTCCTGTGAATACATAAACAAAAACCTTTCCAAAAAAATTCCAACAACACATAAGTCGCAGAACTTAATAAGCAGTTTTGCCATATGCTTTCTTATCCAAAAAGCTCAATGGTTTTGTTTCCAAGGATCAGACTTTCCTTAAAGGAAAGTTTCTGGTACTCCTAACATAGGTCAGCAATCTCTCACTTTAGAGACAGTTTTGCCAGGGTCTGGGATGTGTCAAAGTCAAGTTTTAGTTTTTCCATCAAACACATCACAGTTGCATATGAAGGAGAAAGTGATGCTTTTCAGTATCTAAAGAAATATGCATAAAATGGCAAGTCCCAAATTTTCAGAAGTCAAGTATATGTACTGCATTAATATCCTCATTAAAAGAGTAGCAATCTATTAAGGCACAATTTATATTCTTAGACGCCACATTGTTTTCTACTCACACCACTCCTTTCTGTCTAGCTTGGCTGAAAACTGGAGCAGGCATTCCTCCACTCTGTTTTCTCATATAGACATGTACCAGACATCTTTTACCGCTTTTTTCATCAAAACTTACTGATTTCTTTGGTTCATTAACTTTTCTCCAGGCTTTTTTTTTTTGGAGGCTCTTACCTTGTATGAAATTATTTATGTTCATGGATTACAGTGGTTGCCCAGTGGTTTTTAGCCAAATAAAAACCTCCTTACCTGTCAAAGTTCAATAATTATCCTACTATAATCATCAGATTTACTTTCCTGATCTATTTGTGTTGTAGAAAATATACAAATATTATAAACCCCATGCCCAGGTCCTCAGAGGTGTTTGGATCCCTTAGCGCTGCTTATTTAAAAAAGAACTAGGGGCCATATGATATATTAAATTCTTAAACACCAGCATGTGTTAGAACTTAAGCACTTTTATGTATTCTAACATAAAAGTTTCCATGGAAAAATTGCCAGCTTAACTGTAAAAGCCTTTCAGAACCTCTTTTATGATTTTTACAGGTCTAGTTTAGGATGGAGGGCTGAGGTAGACTGGGGAAGACCCTGTGCATCATCACTGAGGATGAAAATAGAGTGCAGGGGATCCTCCTGGCTGCCCTGAGGTCTGTGCTTTGGTGAACAGTACTTTGAATCTAATTATGTAATTGATTAATCTAATGGACTATATATCAACTAAAGCACTCCTTTCTAACCCTTTTCCATTATAAGCCAGTAAAAAGTTTATGTCAGGAAAAATAAGAGAGTGTACTTGATGCAGTATGGTGCATTTTAAATTCTCCTCTTAACATTTCTCAGGAACAAAACACAAATGAGATGAGGTTTCCAGTGGATGTGCTGCTTTCAATAGGACTGTTATACTCTTCTACACTAATATGTCATTAGGGAATCAGGCAAGTACCTTCCAGAGGTGTGTCACACCTGGAGCCAGAGTGAGGCAAATACCCTTCAAGGTCCTGGGATATTCTGTTGCAGAACTCAGTCTAAAACTCTAGCACATTTGCAAAAAGCTTTTTTGTCTTCTCAACATGTACAAAATTTCCCTGGGTTTGTATTAAGATGCCAAGACAGATATTTTTTCTCCAACTTCAGATGTAATTTTAGCAGCTAAGTAGTTTTTGTACAAAACGTCTTTTCCTTTTTCATAGAGAGGGTCAAAAGCTGAAAGACTGCCTTGGACAGAGGAAGCATATTGGGGATAATAATAGTCACTGATAGGTACCATATTCTTTGTGTCATCTTTTTGCCCACAAGTGCTGGATTCATAATGACTTCTAGATAACAAATCATCAGCCTTCTTGTTTCAATTGGATTTTTTTCTGTGCTGCAATTCGATTACTTTACCAAGAGCCCTCAAAACCCGTACATAGCCCTACAGCTATGCCTAAACCCTGACAGCATAAACAGATACATTTGTACATCCCACAGAACCTGTATGGCATGATCAGAATATTTCTATTTAGTAATTTTGTGTTTCATCTAGGATATACTTCCCCTGTGTAGTAAAGTAAGTGCAAAATTAATGGTTACATTCAAACAGAATGGCTCAGGAAAATAAAAAGAAGAATTTTTAGGACAACTGCACCAGGAATTTCCTTTTACACATGATATTTCAACTAGTATTAACTTAAAAGTCCAAATGCAAGTCATTAATAAAAAAAAAAATAAATAAATCCAAAATGAAGATCAACCTTGCATGGGCAATGATGAACAAAGAATAAGGACTTTTGGATTCAGTTCTGAACTCTTCCCTTGCCAGTATAGCTTTGGGCAGTTTCTTTGTTTCTCAAGTCCTTATCTATTTAATAAGGATATTAATATTCTTTTAGTTCTACTCCTCACCCACATGCCTTTTGAAGGTCTCTTCAAGGTGTTTGTTTTGGGAAGTACTTCTGGTACCTGTAAAGCACTCAGCAGAATAGAAGCCTGCTTTTTATTGAACACAAAGAAGAATGGAGGGAATGACAATCAGAGCTGATGTCCACTACAAACCTAGTAAGAGCTGCTGTTCAGTACCAGTAATACGAGGCTATACAATATGTTTTGCTAAAGATGGCCCTTTAGAAAGCTTCTAATTAAAGACTGACATATGAAAGCCAATAAATATTGGGGCAGCTAGAACAGATCTAATTAAAATATGTACAACAAAATATTTCCCTGTCACAATAAAGCCCCAACAAAATTAGTGTTACAAATTTTCACTGAGAAAAACAGATACAAAACCAGATACACAGATATCAGTACAATCTCTTGTGACAAGTGAAAAATTAAAAATGGTAACATGAAATGGCATGTCATTTTGAAATCAGTGTTTCCATAAATATGGATTTGTAGAGCTTTTCATTTTTGAAAAACATTATGCCTTTTCAATTTTTTCAGCCTGATGTAAGAAAAGCACAGATGCTGATCTAGAGAAATTTTTGTCAGATAAATATTCTTTCTGTGTCTATTTATGTTTAAACAAGAAAAATTCAAGACTCATTTGGCTTGTGTTGGGATTTTGCAGGCTTTTCAAAATTTTTGCTGGATCTTGAATCAAGATAGCTTGAGGCATTCCAAGTACAGGAAAGTGTTGATCTTATGTGTTGTATTATTCAACTACATTTTTCTTTACCAGAAATAGTTGATGGAAGTGTGGAATGTATTTCCACTGTTCAGTATCGCTTCCCTGATAATGCAGATGGTTCAAGATCTAACTCACATAGTTTATCTAAAGAAACAGTTCAATGGACTGAAATGAAATACATGTGTTTTCAGCGTCAGAACTTCATTGAATAGTATCTTAAAAGGAAAGGAAATTACTAATTTTACTTGCTTTAGAATTGACAGAGCAAGCCAAATACAGCTGTTGTGCAAATGTTTAAATGATTAAAAATGTCACTGAAGAAAAAGTTCTAAGTCGCAGTAAATCATTGACGGAAATATCAGTTACAGACAATGAACGTCCTGTATCATGCAAAATCTTCTCTCTCAACATCACACACTCTTTAGAAAATAATCCATCATTCTTCCTATGTATATGTTGCTATATTATAGAGAAAAGAAACAAACTTATTGCTACATTAGTGTACTGAATGCATTTTGAAAAACTGTTTTGCATAAACTATAACAAAGGAAACATTACTTGCTATGTAATATATATCAACAATATAGACATTTGTAAGCACAAAAAATTTCACAGAAGAAGAAAATTAGATGATTTTATGCTTCCTATTTCAATATATATCTATATTCTGCAGGAAGCTTACTATAATTATGACTTCATACTGTGCTTCTAAACCCGAAAGGTAAAAATGTTCCTGTATCAAGTAAATAGCTAAATAGCGTGTATTAACTATAAAATGAATATCTAATATCGTAGAAAGCTTGGTAAGTATCCTTGAACCTTATAATAGTGAGTACTTTTATAATATGAGTGATAGCTTAAAGGAACTATTTTTTTTTGCCAGAAGAATTGAAAATACCTAGTAGCAATGCTAATACTGTCACAAAAATAAATAAGGCAATGAATGATTCCAATAAGAGAACACTACTCGGATTTGGAGACCACTAATAAAAGTAAACTTCTGCATTCTCTGATAATTCTTCACTAACAATGTATCTGCACAGTTGCATGATCTTTAAGAATGTAATTAACCTATTTTTCTTGTCCTAATTACAAGGCAAAAAGATTCCCATGGGTAAAGAAAAACTGATTTTGTTTAGAAGGGAAATACAATTTATGCCTGAAGCCCAATAAATCTGTTGCCATAAAAATCAAAAAGCTTGATCTTATAAAACCTTTCATAATTTATCCACATGAGTAGTTCTTACGCACTGTGGTGGTTTTGACTTCTTCTGTCCTATGTGACCAACAGATGAAGCCCAAGTCTTGGACTAAATTAACTCAAGGGACATTTTGTGGACATTTTTGGACATTTTAAGGACTTTTTACAAGTGTGGTCCATAGACCAAAGGAATGATACCTGCATATTATATAAAAGGATAGGAAAGGTAGCCGTGGTTAAAGAGAATGTGCTGGATAGTATGAGACCTAAACATGACATAAATGGCATGGAACAAGGGGAGGAGAATGTGCTGGGTTTGGCTGGGTTAGAGTTAATTTTCTTCATTGTAGCTAGTAAGGGCTATGTTTTGCATTTGTGTTGAAAACAGTGTTGATAATGCAGAGACATTTTCCTTTCTGCAGAGCAGTGCTTACGCAGTCAAGGCCTTTTCTTCCCCTCACAGCACCCCACCAGCGAGCACACTGGGAGTGCGCAAGAAGTTAGGAGGGGACACAACTAGAATAGCTGACCCCGACTGGTACAGGGGATATTCCATGCCACATAAAGTCATACTCAGCATGAAAATGTGAAGGAAGAAGAAGGATGGGGTGAATGTTCACAGTAGTAGCATTTCTCTTCCCAAGTAACAGTTATGCATGATGGAGCCCCACTTTCCTGGGGATGGCTGAACACCTGCCTGCCTATGGGAAGTAAATGAATTCCTTGTTTTGCTTTGCTTGCACACATAGCTCTTGCTTTACCTATTAAACTGTCTTTATCTCAATCCTGGAGTTTTCTCACTTTTACTCTTCTGATTCTCTCTCCCATCTCACTGGGGGAGGGTGAGCAAATGGCTGTGTGGGGCCTAGTTGCTGGCCAGCATTAAATCATGACACTTGTACAAGTTGTCCCATTGGAACAGAACTGCTGATGTGAGGAGAGATTTCAGCTGGGAAACTTGAACTTAAGGTGCAGTCCTTGTTCAAATAAAGAGCTAAGGGGACTACTTCGTTAACCTTTATGGATTTTGTTGTCCTTCTTCAGTTTTCCTTACTGGTTCTTATATTAGCCACATTTTTAGGGGATAAAACACACAGAAAAAATCTACCTCAGTGCACATGCATGCATACTTTGAACCTTTACTCCTGAAATCAAGGGTGTTTCCTCTCAACCCTATTGAAAAATTGTCACACTACAGGAATGTGTTTGTATTGCCTCTTCTCCCTGCAGTGATCTGAAAAAGCTTTATTACTATTCTTTCTCTAAAAACTCTCTTACGGAGTCCATCATACAAGGAGGAGATGTATTGGGTACTGCCACAAAATTCCATGATTTGGATAGAATTTAAGCTCTGATGCTTGCTCATGAGTTCTGGTGTGGCCTGGCCTGGCCTTTTTGCTTTGGCTCTCTGCAGCCCTCTCCCCCTCAAAACCTGCTGCCAGGAACCCATAACCTGCATACTCAGTGGGACAGCCTGTGACAACTGTCACACAGACCCGCTCCTGGTCTGTTTCTAACCCCAAAAGTGGTGGGATTTGCGAGAGATTACCCTCAGAGTGGGGACAGGCCCTTGCCAGGCTTGCTTCTCAAGAGGCACTCAACTTTCCCTCTTCCACACTCAGTGACCAACCAGAATGTATAAGAAATACATACATTTCACATCACCCTTCTTTCGCCTTTTAGTTCTACCCTAATTTCTGAAACAGAGATCCAAGAAAACCAGGCTTTCTGGAAAACCAATCTGTTCTCCTGTCTCAGTACACTCACTGTATAATTCCCGATCTGCTTGGCAATTTGCTGATAAAGACCCAAAATTTTGGTAAGTTGGGTAGTTACTTAATAACATCACCTTGAATTCCCCTAGCACCCTTAATCCAGGAAGATGTTTGTACATTACAGCTGTTAATGAAAAATATCTAGCAACATCCACTGAAGCCATTTATAATAATTCTCAACACCCTGCTAATACATGACAAAAATTATTTGATATGAGGACATCTCAACTAGGTTTGCTTATTTATTACTTGGGTCATCAAGAGTAACATTGTCATAATTCACAGTGGTCATTTTTTGGCTTTCTGACATGTGCAGAAGGGTCTGCCTTGCACTGTATCTAAAACACAGCATCCAAATCTGTATTTGATATTTATTTCTCATGGGAAACAAAATAAAGTAAATCTTTTGTACCTGCAGATCTTGCAGACATACTAATCTTTCCTGCAGCTATAATCCACTCAGATATACTTATTCAGAACTATTCTTATATTGGCACTGGATTTCTTTTACCTTCTATTTTTGCCTTCTAGCGGTCAGTACATGGCTGAGGTGCAGAGACCCCAGAGAGACAAACAGAAGAAGAGAAAGAGGAGGCAGGAGGAGGGAAATGGAGGGAGGCAAAAAAAAAGAGAGAAATGTCAAAGCAAATTCTTAAGCATCCTTTTTAGCATGGAAATATGTACAACACAGTTACTAATGTTCCAGTCCAAGTGCAAATGACAGCACAGGTGTGCACAAATATATATACACACACACACTGTCACACAGCAAGGAAGAAAGACAGAAATGATCTTACAATGCTGCTGCAGTAATCAGGATACTTGCTCCTGGAAACAACCACGCAAACAAAAATTCTTTTGTGAACTTTCCATATATATTTTTTAATATTCATTTGATTACTGCTTTTATTTTTACCTCTCACTGTAACATAACTATGGTTGTTGCTATTATTAAAAGGAAGGAAAAAGGCCTTACCATGCAGTGCATCAGGAAGAGATGAGAAGCACAGAGCATGCTGCAGAGATTAAGCTCAGCATGGCATTCAGATATCCTTTGGAATCGAAGAAAATTGTCCAACCCATTCTTCCTAACAAAGCAGACAAGTTTTCTCTAGGCTTGAATTTTTCACCAGAAGTCAGGTCCTTACAGTGCATTATATTTTTCTTCTTCAGGAGATAGATTTCCTCCAGTTAAGTCTCAGCTGCGCAATGCCATTTCCAATCAGCTCTAAGAAGTTCTTCATTCCCAGATTCGTGGTGTCATCAGAGGGACTCCAAAGAAAATCAAAGAAAGAAAAGAAGAAAATAATACCTTACCGAAGCCCTGAAGTAACTATGCAGAAAAGGAGAAAGCAAAACAACAACCCCTCATTTATTCTACTGTCTATGTGTTCAACAATAATCGGTACTACCTCTTTGGTCTCATATATGCAGTGCTAATTACTTGTAATAAAAGAAGAAGCAAAAACTTTCCCAATTCATACATGATGCATTTTCATTACTGCTGCTCAGCTGTGCACTGCCAAACAACCCTTTTTATCCTAAGGAATCTTTAAAACAATCCGATAAAAACATCAGCTGTCTCTTTCCCTTCCCAAAGAACATGAATATTAGAATTTCTAGAAAAGCGTTGAAGAAAGATTGACAAATAACCCCAAAACACAAATTAGATCTAAAACCAAAACCCTGAAAGCAGGAAAGTTCTTGAGCAAGAAGATACTTTGCCTGAAGAATTTGGGGGCATGCACACTAAGTCATCGTACGGAAGAAAGGGATAAAGAATGGTGGCTAATGACGAGTTTGGAGAGGATGGGGTGGGACCAAATAGGTGACAGGAGAGAGTGGGATCCTGAGTCACCCTCAGCCTCCTGCCTTCTCACTGACAGCAGCTTGGGCTTCCCCTGCACTTTCTGCAAAGCATATTAATTGATTCTGGTTGCTGAGCAACTAACTCTGGGGAGCCACATCTACGAGGGCTCCTGCATAGCATCAGGAACAGCATCAGAGAGAGGGGATGGTCTCTCCCACTACCCTCTTCCTCTCAGGGCTCCCTCACCCTCTCTAGGATGCCCTCAGCTGCCCTACAGGGAAACTTTGCAAGGAAAAGGAAAAAGTCCCCACTAATGCAGCAGGGAGAGGATGTGGGTTGCTGCCCCCACCATGTGCGACACTGGGAGAACTCAGGCAAGCACCGTTGCAGCCCCAAAGGGCATCGTCCAGCAGCTGCTGCCCTGGAGGGAGTACCTAGGCCAGGGGGGCATAGGAAACACTCCAGTCATGGTGAGAGGCAGGTGAACAAGGGTGATGCAGCTTCCTTCTGAAAAGTGAAGCTAAGTTAACCCTCTGGGTTCTCCAGGCACACTGCAAAGATGCCATCAAAATAACAAGGAACTCTCATGGATATGTCAACTCATGGGTTCAAAGTGATTTTCCAGTTGAAGCTGCAGCCACTTAAGTTCTGTCCCTGCAATAACAAGGCAAATTTACTACTTATTTCTGACCTCTTTTTCATGTTGCCCATCAGACAGAGCAGACCCTTCTCTGGCTGTAAGGGTACAACAGTAAGCCAGAGCCCCCATCCAGAGGAATGGCCTGGATGTATTTGCCAGAGACTGCAAAATGGAGCTCTGACATGACTTTGTCATTGCTTTAACCGATGTTGTGTTTAAGTTCCTTGTAGGAGAGAAGCACCAATGAGGCTACGTAGCCTGCAGCTGCCTGAAAGGAGCTCCTCCTAGACTGCCTCAACTGATGACTGCATAGGGAACTTCTGCAAGGCTGCCAAGTGGATGGATCCTGAGCAGGACCTGACCACTACAATCTGTGGCAGGTCTTCCAATGACTTCTGTGCCATTAGAGCCTGAAAAAAACCTCTAGACCACCACAGTGTCTGAAACAAGAAATTTTTCTTGTGCTCTTGTTTTGGAAAAATCCTCAGTCAGATTATGGCATTTGTTCAGCACTAAGCTGTCTTTCCATTGCACAGGTAAGGTATAAAATATGAAAAGACCTCAGGATTTCTCTCCCTGTGACCTGGCAGTAAGTGCAATATCAGGTCTTGGCCACGCTGCTCACGCATGATTACTGTCAAAGACATGAGCTAGATCAGCTCTTTATTCTGTTATAGTGATAGGACAAGTTAAAGGGCAAGGCCCTGAGGGCTGCCTTTGCTTGCAGTCACATAAACAGAATTATCTAATTCTGCCCTTGAAAGACTCCAACCTATAGCTTGTGTGCACTATCTAAACAGCAAACACCAGATCTTTATGAAAAGGGGACAGGTTATCTTAAGCAAAGGATTATTTTTTTCTGACAGTACCTTATCCCCACTACACTCAGCATTCACGCTTTATCAAGAAAGATCTACCATTTAGCCTCATTTTCTTAGCAATGCCAGATGCTTCACCTATATTCAAAGCTCAGGAAAGACCACTAGATGAGGTTAGCAGAGCTACTAGATGAAACAGATTGCAGAACCTATTCAGTTTATCCAATATGTCTATTGATAAGAGCACATACTAGGTATTCCTAATTCCCAAAGTATAGCATACAGAGTCATATGGGAACTTTGGTATTGACTTAGTAAATGAAAGTCATTTAACCTCCCACCAACAGCAGAATACAGCAGGATATGTCTAAGGAAGAGGTGGTGTAGTTCACCCACTCCATAAAAATGTGGCTCTGGGGGTCTTCTAACATATTAAGCACACTAAACTCACACATAACAAACATACTGTTCTTGATTTATATGGTCACCAATTTATGTAATTAATCTGGTATCACTGATCCTCCCTTTATCTCTTCTTCTGACTTTTTGGACATTTCTTTTGCCTATTGCTCATAGTACCTCATCTTTGTTCCTGGATAGGAATAAATCCAACATGGTTTCCTCCAGCAGATGCTGATGTAAATACTGTATTTTGTTGTGTCACTGGTCGTATGTGATGCTTCCTTTAGCCCACAAGTTTACTTGTTTGGAATAAAATGCTGAAGAATGACAAAAAGCAGGGCTGAAAGGGAGCTTACCAACCTCTGTCTCACAGCAGGATCAATCACACAAATGCTAGTTCTGGGAAATGGCTTTCTAACCAGTGCTTACAAGTCTCCTTTCTGGAGAGACCATGCTTTTAAAAGGCAATTTATTCCAAAGTCTCACTGCCGTAACTACAAGAAGGGTATTTCTAAGCTGCACTGCTGCAAAGTTAACACACTATTTCTTGTCCTATTCACGTTAATAAAGGAAAAGAGCTTCTCCATTCCCCAGTGCAACTACCTTTCATGTATATAAAATTCATTAGATCTGTTCTTAATCTTGTCCTTTTCTAGATTAAAAATTTATCTGAGTCTTTACTCTTCTGTCACCTTAGGGAGTGGTTTATCACACACTGACCTCTGGATCATGACAGTACAGAAAAATAAGTGTGAAATTACATGTGCATAGGAAAGCACATTAGTGTATGCAAAAGTAAAAGGTATCAAAGAGACAGTGTCTGTCTTAGGAAGTGAGTCACCTATACACAGGAATAGGGAAACAAGGGGTACTGCTTCACCTAAGTGTGATAATAGGGTTAAATAGCGTTTCAATATCCCTTGTTTTCTTAGACTACTTTTTCCTTGGAATTTGTATAATCATTTATGAAAAACTAAACAGAAGAGAGAAGCTAGCACAAACTTTCAGATATATAGTACATGAAAAATACAGAAATAGAGAAAAAATTGGGGGGATAAGGAGGAGTAAGCATTTGGAGTGATGAAAGCCTGGAAAATGTATGAGCATTTAGACTAAGGGAACAAAGAGGGGTGGAGAGGTTTCCCAAATTCTTATGAAGACATTAAATATATATGAGCATATTTCATCATACATTTCACCATTTCACTTCACATAGTAAAGAAAGATTCGTTTCAACATGATAAGCTGTAATTGTTTTATCTTTTCCACTTTACCCCTTTACATTCATGCCAGTGCCCATTTTAATCCTCAATAGTACAAACTTTAAAAAGTCTGCCAACAAATTAATAATAATGTACCTTATTTTGTACTTAATTTTTACAAGGTGGAATGCCAAACACAGTGTTGAAGCTCTCCTTATTGGAGCAAATATCATAAAAGTGCTAAGGAAGTGCAGTTGAAGGGCAAGGCAATAAAACAAAACAACTATAGAAAGGAAACAAGTCAACAACTGGTGATTTCAAAATGAAAGTGAACTGGCAGATAGGAAGGAGCCATCAGATTATTAAAAGAAATTGTAGGAGAAATAGGTTTGGAGATGTCAACATTTATGCAATTTTTTATTTTTGGAAAATGCAAAGCTGCTTAGAGATAAAATTCTGTCTCTCACAGAAAGCAAGTACAGTATCTCTCTTTTACTTACACAAGGCTTGAATTTAATCTCATATAAATGCTTTCTCTTATGCATTGAAAAGGCTGACTAATATATGTGTTCTGTTCCTATTCCATTTTCTATTTATTTTTATCTCTTCCCACCTTTCTATCCTTTCAATAGTAGCATTATCCTCTCTGAGGAAATGAATGTCTTGTGAGACTAAGTGCCAGAGCAAGCTAGGACCCAGTCAGCCCTCATTTCCTGGGGGAATGGTACAAGTGGTGTCCCTCCAAAACAGCATCAGTTACTGCATCCGAATCAGATCAGCAGCAACCCTCCAGGTTCAAGTCCTGTAGACAGATAAGGCCCATACTGCAGGACCTTGGGCATCAACAAAATGGAGAGGTGCAGCAAGTTATGGCAACTGGCTGGGGAGAAGCCCAATTTCAGATCTTAGACTGGCTCCTCTATGCTGCTGAGACCCGGCAAGATAAAGCCCCCAGGGAGATGAATGAGAAGAAAAAAAGCCTCTTCCATCAGTATGTTCTAGCATAGGAAAGGACCAAGTGGAAGGATGACATTTGAAGAAGGCAAGTGAGGGCTGCAGCAAGGAAGAAGTGGTAGTCCAAGCTAGAGAAATCGTGCCTTCCTCTGGCTGGGTGCAGATGCCTGTGCTGCAGGGTGGAGGGCAGTGGCGTGGTATAGGTTCCTTATTGTTCTGGGTAACTGTCCCCTAGCCTGAAGCAGAGCAGAGGCCTCTGGGGACTTTGAAGATGTGGTCACAGGCTGTCAGGCTTTAAGCTGAAGCAGAAAAATCTCCCAGGAATCTCCCTGCTAGGGTCAGAAGCAGAGAAAACAGGGGAGGTGGAAGCAGAGGTATACTGGCATTGCTCCTTGGGTGCTCAGACAGCCTCAGCACCCACTTTGGTCAAGGGGTGCTTTCCCACAGGGCAGTGCAGGCCACCCATGCAGGGTCTGAACTGAGTGACATGGGAAACTTCCTCCCCAGTTCACCCAGCTGCCTGCTACAGTACTGCCTGCCTGCTAGAAGCAAATGAAATTGCTTCTTCACCAAAATATTTGCTTTCATAGCAACCATAGTTTAATACTTGATAGAGACCATCACTTTATTCCTTGCAAGGTGTACTTTTTGTGGTAGCTGCCATCTGAGAACTGAATTAGATTTTTCAAAGCGGCATTGTATGCAAAAGATACAGTAATTTTAAAATAAATGCAAAGATATGCACAGGCTGTGCAAAAATATTTAAAGTATTAAACAGAAGGTGTAACTTAATTATTAACCAAATTTTAATTAAAAACCTGTGAAAATAATTTCCATATAAGTTTTCTGGATATGTTTCTCTTTTTTGACCTTTCAATATCCTGTGCCTCAATTACTATTCAGTCAATTGCAGCACAAACAACTGAATTGATTTTTTGCGTTTTTAGTTGAAATGCCATAATACATGCATGAGAGCCTGAGTTTCAGCGAGTGCACTTCCAGATCATCATCAACAATTAACTGAAAAATCTAACAGCCAGAAACAGACTTTCATTAAAAAAAATATCCGAAAGCGTGACAGAGAATGTACACATAATTCCATCAATATGCAGTATACTTAGAATCCCTAGAGACTATTTCTAATATACTTTACTGTAATATAATACTGTAATAATTATTTTCAATATTCTATGTGGCAACTGGTCTCAGTCTTTTCTAGTTTCCATCAGTGCAAGTCAGACTAGGGTATCATACTCGCCCAAAACTTGCTATGGCAAGAAAATAATATAATCAGTTGTAAGTAAAGACAGCAAAATGCAAAATATTTTAGATTTGTTGTTCTCTTTCTTTTTCCATCAATGCTGCTTTACTACAACTTAACTGCTAACTAAAGAATAATAAAGGATTACAGCTTGTGGTTACTAATTGTTGGGCTTGTTTATACTTTCCCAAGCTAGTCTGAAATAAATTTTAATGGATCTGATTTGAATTTCACTTATAGAAAAGTAAACCTCCTACAATCACCTATTGGAATGAAATTGTCCCAAATTTACACCAGTGTAGCTAGTAACAGTACATACACGGTAATAACTGTCCATTGCCGAGTTAGTTTCAGTTTAAATTTGCTGTGCACTGATAATGTAGCACTGCTTCCTTTACATCACCCTAACACTAAAATCAGCATTTCAATATAGCTGAATAAAAAATGTGACTACTTAGCTAGTAGCACAGTTATATTCACTGCAGAAAATACATACACTAAGTATATTTTTTCTTTAGAAAAAGAAAACCTGGTTTGAAATTAACTTCTTTGCACACAATGGAACATAAATTCATAATCTCATTTTAAGAAGGAATATCTTGACTTAAAATGGCTTTTCATATAAGCAAGATGCAGTGGCATTTGTATTTATTTTGGGTCATCAATACAGAACACGAGTTACACATTAAAACAAGCGGTCTGATCCTGCTCCTCTGGGACCAAAATGCTCCCCAGTTTCTATGGGAAAAGGACTGGCCTTTGAGGAAACTATTACAGTCTCAGACAGAAACTGCTTAGTCTGTTGCACCAAACAGTTAAACTTGTGCCTCCAATGCTTCTTTAATTGACAAGTTCCATGTATAGATTAAACCATTCCAGAAGACAGGTACTATTTTCTGAGATGTGGTGATGTTTACAGTGTCCAAGTTTGAACTGGAATTGCATCAGAAAAAGAGTAATCTTGCTGTAGATCCATGTAGTAAGATAGGACATGCAATGTATGAATTCATTGAATCCCAAGAGTGATCATCTGAAATCCTTTTCTAGATAAGCATGTTCACACATGGTAAAAAAAAAAGCTCTTAAGCAGCAACAGTTATTACTGCTGAATAAATATTCACATTATTTCTCAATAGGCAATATACCCACCAGGCAAAAAAAATAGTATGCTAATGAAATAGCATGCTAATGACAGATTAGACAGGCTTGGCTAAACTATTCCTACTACGGTTTTGTTAAGCTCTTGGGTGTGCATTACATGACATTACTATTTAATACTATAGAATAAAAATTTCTTTCACTTGCTTATTTTTTTTATTTTATTTTTTTTTTTAATTTTTATTTCCTTTAATAGAAGAGGTGGAGATTTCTCTTTCTGGGTTAACTTCCAAGCATTAAGAAAGGTAAAATAACCTGAATATTTATATGATCCACAGCTAGAGATAGCATGAATACTGCACAACAGCAAAGTAGCCAAGACATTATTAAATACTCTAAAATACAGACTGTAAATGTTGGGTTAATATTGCACTTTGAGGAATTTGACAGAAGCCATGTTTAAGTAACTGTTGGCATTTCTATACTTAATACTGCCATTCTCCAGAATCACAGTATTTTGCCTGGTAAAGCCTTTCAATACGTGCCTGTTTATTCTTTGTTTCACAGAAGACTCATCAGCCGGTTTGGTTTGGTTTTCTGTTTGCCGTTACCAGAGATACCTTTCTATGCAGCTTTCTGGTGAAATTCACTGGGAACAGCTCAGCAAGTCCCTGAAGTTCAACAGAGAATACTCTACAGCTGGGGGTAAAGCAAACTACTCTCTCAGGCTCTTTAAAATCCTTCCTAACTAATTACTCACTCCCATTAATTAATCTTTTGAAAACTTTACAGATGAATAAGGCACAGGTATTCAGAAGAATTCTTCAGAGCCAAATGGTAAAAGTGAAATATATAAGTATAGATCCACAAGGTACTCTGAGGTATCCCTTTTAAAAACAAACATTCCACTCCCCCAAAAAAAAAACAAAACCAAAAACACAAACAACAAAAAAACCTCAAACCACCCGAAACATGACATACCTATTTCTTAAATGTTCAGTTTGTTTCAGGCTTTTCCTTGGTGCTGGTCTCTGTTTAATTAATTAATCGCACTGTTTGCACATCTTGAGTGCTTTGTTTTAATGTCTCACTCCCTTTTGTGGATTGATCTGCTGTGAGATTTTATCAAGAGCCATTTCTCATGTTTTTATGCAGAATTACTATATGGAGGAGAAAGTGATAATAACTCGGTCTTCTGTTAATTACACATCTAATTATTCTTAGAAGTTTATTTCTAATTGTGTCTGCCAGAAGGCTTGCTTTCAGTTATCAGAGCCAGATTGGAAATGGAGCTTAAATTAATTGCTTTCTGTAAACAATCATATTTTAAAACAAAAAATATGTATTGATATTTTTTACTTCAAAATACTCTCTTCTCTGATAGCCATTCTTGCAGACAAAAATCTTAGAGAACTATGTAAGATGTTTGCCCTTCAATAACAGCAACAAATAAGCAAGCAAATGTTCCCAGAGGATGACAAAAAAACTCCATTAAGACAAAACCTATTTATGGTCAAAGGGTCCTTTTTTTTTCCTAAACGTTAATCAAGTCCTTTAGGTTAAAAGTCTTTAAATAGGAAGCCTTACCTCTAGAGGCACAGTAGTGCCATTAGTCAAAGAGAATAAGTATTTTTTCAAGGGTTAGAGAGAAAGAAATATCTATTTTTAATGCTGTTAGATCTCCATTTGCGAGATAGGAAACCTTTTTTTTTACCACAGTATTTCTACAGTGATGCAAGACTCATTTGAAATGTAAGCTGCCCGAAGGTTTCAGTTCAGGAAATCATGTTTTCAGGGAAAAACTGCTCAACAAAAACTGTCTTTAGAAAATACAATCCTATACATATCATTGTATTTATCATATGGAATAACACTGTTTTAACCAGAGTAATTGATCCAGAAGTAATTGAAAGATGACAGAAAGAGGTTTAGACACAGATATTTAAGTATGCACAGATGACAGATAAAGACATCCTCTTCCAATAGCACATAAATGTATACAGTAGTTGCTTATATTCAGGATTAATTTGGAGACAGATTCAGATCTTGACTATGGAATTCAATAATATTTCTTATAGGTAGTGCATTTGTAACCTGACAGAAAATGACAATGTGCAATACTGCATGTTTAAAATTTAAGACACACTGTTTGCTTTCATATCAAACTCATTTCCCTTCGACACTATTCCCCTGTGAGCCCCTGCTTCCTTACCAAAATGAATGCTGAAGAGAAATCCATGAGACTTACCTGTTTGCCTTTCAAGAGACGAAGAAGTTTAAAGCATCAAAGTTCTCGTGACAATCAGCCACTACCATTTAGCTTACAGGGAAATAATTACATTCTTCCATCTTTCAGCTTTCTTAGTAAGTGAAAGCTGGTGATGGATGCCAGCAGCCTTGTTAAAATATCACTGTAATCCATTCAGGCTCTAGAGATTGCTTAGAAAACCAAGTCATAAACATGCCGTGTCTATAGTTCACAAGCAGCTCAGCGTTTTCCAAGTGTGTACACGTCTTCCTTTTCCAACACTGTACTTTACAGAGCACTGTACCTATCTTGACTTGAGTAGAAAGATCACGGTTGTGGAAAGTAAAATCTGTGTGAACAAAAGAGTTTTACATGCTTCAGCTTTCTCACATCAAATAGTTATGATTTAGGAAAGGAGACAGCCCATAGATTTTTTTTGGTTGTTGCTCTTTCCTCTTAAAAAAAAAAAAAGGGGGGGGGGGAAGAGAAAAAAAGAAAAAAAGCAGCTTCAAATAGAGAAGCAAGAAGCAAAGAAGAGGATATACCCGTCCAAGAAGCAGCAGGCAAGGATGGGCATCTTGTGATTGCTTTGAGTTAATACTCCTTAGGGGGAGATGAAAAAAGCACAAATACAGCAAAATCTGTCTCACAGAGTAAAAATCTGTTGTATAAGCAAGTCTCTGGCAAAGTAAAACAGCATGTGCATTTACTCCATTAATTTCCACTGTGACAGAGTGTAAAAGAAATTAGAAGTTTTCTGTTTATTAGAGGCAAACAGGTAGGAAGAGGAAAAGAAAATTCAGTATGTGTAACTACTGTAATTGTTTCTGCTCCCCTGAGAAACTTATCAGATAGCTCCAAAATCTACCAGAAATGTGTATGTGAAAGCAGCATTTATCAGTACCACAGAACAGTTTATTATTACAAATACTGTCTGAAGCATATGTGGAGAACAAACATTTAATAATGCCCTATCTCCTAGATACAAATAAATGCATTTGTGACTGCTTTTTCTGTAGCCTAAACACACCAGGTCTTTGGATGTCCTGGAAAATGTGACTATGAAAGCTGTCACAAAAATCATAACTGGTGAACACTTTGGAATAACTGTCCCAATCACTGGCATCAAGCAATAGGAACTTCAGCCTAAAAACCCTAATTCAAATCCCACTGAGGCCCACAAAAATAGATTTTGAGAGGCTGTGGATGAAGACCACCTTTGCCAGCTGGCTCCTGTGTCCCTGGGCATCACTGTACAGCTTGACCACAGAGCCACCAAAAACATCTTGGAAGGAGCTGTTTGAAACCCTGCTGTGACCTGAAGCTCTCCTGGATGTAACAGTGCCATGCTAGGTCTGAATTTGCTCAGACAACATATGCAGCACAAACACATGCCTGTTCCCTTCAGGGCCAAAAAGAAAACATTCCATTTATTTGTACGATGAGCCCAGTCACAGACCAAAACGCCACTGAGCCAAATGCTATTCAAGCATAAACCAAAGAAAATCCGCAGCTGCATGAATTTACAGTCCAGCTGTCACTTTTCATGCTTTCCACACACACTGTCCACCTGCAGTGGCACCAAGTCTTGCAGAAAACAGAGGTCCTGAATTTAAGCTTTCTAATTATTAATGCTGCCATACTTTGGGTTGGTTTTTTCCCATAGAAGAGCTTGATCTAGCCCTTTGCAATCAGTGAAAATACCACATTTTGGAAAAAAAAAAAAAAAAAAGAATTTAACCCCTATTTCCGTTACCCCAGATTTTACAAAGGCTGCAGTCAATGTGCATCCATGTGATATGCTGAAAATATGCAAAATGGGAATTAAAAAATGGTCATGTTTCCCATTCAAGCTCTGAGGAACTGCACATGCCAGATGTAGCAAATCCCACATCCTTGGCACAGAAGAAATCCTTGATAGCTCAGGGCTTTGTCTGAAAATGCTGTAGCACTAAGTTAAGTTTGCATATTCCTTGCTTTGCCATATTCACAGTTCTGTATTTTGCTGCAACGCAGTATCCTAAGCTTATACGTGCATGGAAAAACAGTTGCCATTTGATAAAGCTTTGGTTGCTGATCCTGTAGAGGAAGCATTTGCTCATATGTCCCTATGCATTAGATATGTTGGCAACTCCCTTTCTATATATGATGCTCGGTTGGAAGACAAATACTCTTTCTGGATGCTCAGCAACCCCACTGCCCCTGGAAAAGACACAGGAAAGGTAGGAACGCCATTTTCTGAGCATTTCAGGGGAAATCCCGGCCCACTGAGTCCAGCAACTGTCAGTGACTTCTTGAGTTGTATCAGCTCCACTCAGATCCTTCTAGATTCCCAAGAAAATTCCCTTCTTCCTTACAACTCTGCAATTTGGCTGGGTGTTTGCTCCTTTCAGGAGTCTTCCCACTAGCACAGGACTGCTCTATATCCAAGCCTCTGACAGAGTATCACATGCAGTACCCCTGCAATAAAAAAAGCAGTAAAGCACCATCACAGAACGTGTAAACAAACAGCAACACTTCCACACAAAAAGAAACCACCACTGCCACTGATGCAGCATATAGTGTTCTCTGCACACTAGCATATATTTCCTGCTGTGGTAGACTGGTACCACAGATGGAAGGCTACCCTCAGCAATGTCGCTGCAACAAAGTCTCTGGTGTTATATGGCAGAAATCTCAATGCTCATCCTGTTCTCAACTCATATTTGACTTCTAAAAATGCTTATCCTGCATTCCGTCTTTTTAGCATGCCCAGGGTTCCCGTTTTGGGTTCCCAGGCTAGGAATGAGGTCTGATGTTGAACGGACTTTTCAAAGGCTGGATCACTTTAACATTGGAGAGTAAGAGAAAGAAAAGATAGAAAGAGAGAGAGAACAAAATATCAGTAGCTTCTTTCAGAACAGAGGCCAATGTTCATGAAATTTGTCACTGTCTTGTTAAACATGAAGAACTTCAATGTTTTGACCCGACAAAATATATCTGCCTCTAGAAATTATTTTGAATGTCTGAATTACCCCTCTATCTATCTGGTCCAACAATTCCTGTGTAAAAATGCTTGCCTTATGCTTTGTACAATATACTTCCCTCACTCAAAGGTACATTTTAGGAATAGAGGTCAATGTGTGTGTCCCCCAAAGCTAGGATATTAATAACACTGTAGATCTATAGTTTTCCACGAGACATGGCATTTCAGCTACCGACTAGAAAGAATTGAATTTGGTCCAAGGGTTGTTTTTGCATAGGAAGGTGACACTACCCTTGCGGAGGGCTTATGGGTATCCCATGCTCACCCTGGGAGAATCTGAGTGTCCTAGGAAGGACTCTGTGCATCTTCAGCTTCTTTTGAAAGTCAGCAGAAACTCAGGGAGGGCATACAGTCTCTCAAAGAGCCAGGATCCTAGCAAGCATGACATAATGCTGTATTGTGTCATTTGGATTTCCCCACATACTATTCTATGAAAAAAGCCTTTGACAGACTGAGATCAATTCATTTTAGATAATATATGCATCTCCCTAAAAACCAAAAACCTCCAAATATACTTTTACTTTGTATCCTGCTCAGAGAATTCTCATCAAAGCAAATCTTTCTATGCATGTTGGCAAGTTATTTTCAGTAAATAATATATCCTGCGCAATTTCCTTGTTGAAATGTAATCAAATGGCAAAATAGTTCCAAGACATATAAGAAAACGCTAGGAAAAAAAAAAAAAAGTAGCAACTACTAAAAGTTTGCACTTTCACCACTCTATCGAGGGTGCAGAGTCTTACTAAAAGAAACAATAAACCAGGAACGCAAAGATGAACACAAAGATAAATGCAGGTGGAAATTGGTGTCTTTAATGATTATGTTACTTTTATTTCTAGCCAGAAACATAAATTCTGACGCACTCTGTGCATATCTATATTCATATCTGGAATAAATTTATTTGTGCTTAAAGAACAAGTCACTATACATAAGAATGAGAAAGTTGAGTCAGCACGCTTAAGATTCAGTTTTGATTAAATTCAGTCATATTTTAAAATAACAGTTTGTGATCACTTTTCCCTGTACCAACAGCAGTAAGAAATTCAAGAATTGTGTTTAGTTTTGGTCAAGCCCCAACAGTTCCTTTATGTTAGATGCAAAATCAGTTTCAATGTTGCAGAGCTGGACAGGCTGCCATTAGGCTATCTTGAAAATTTCCCCTAGAGATTAAGTTCCCTGCAAAAGAGTAGAACATATCTAAAACATGAAAATGAATGTGTCAACAGGAATCTAAACTGACAAACTACTTTTATTTGTTCTCCTGAGTTCAGTGTTCAAATGTCTAATATCTAAGCCAAGCTTGAGAAAGAGGTAGCATTTTTTCACAGTCCAAAAGCGACAGAAACTCCTTTGTCAAAGGAAAATTACTTTGATACTTCAGCTGCTTTAAGAGAAGATTACAACACATTTGCTGCATACTATATGCATGTGATGAATGGGAGGATACTGCAACAACCTGTCAGGATAAATGGATATAATTCCATTTCTTTTTTCCTCAGACTTTTACGAACAGTTCATCACCCTCTGAAGCGAGTTTATGTTTAAAAACATAGGCTTATGGGATAATTCAGGTGGGAAGGGACCTCAGGAGATCATCTTGTCAACCTTAGACCCAATTTTACCTGTTTGCCATAAGCACCCGCCTTTCTCCCAAGCATAACTCTAAGAACAGGCTTTTCTTAGTGTATATGTCTTGAACAGATGTGACAGATGTTGCTGTTCTTTCTTTTAAATTTTTCTCTAATATCAGACCTTCAAGAAAAGACATTATGAATGTCTCATAATCATTCTCACACTATGCTAGTCTGTAAACTTGATAAGCCACAGATAAATAAATCACAGATATTTTATATCAACTGCCGTTATGATACATGCATTGGATGGGAAAGCCTTTTTTGGGTTTGTGGGGAAAAGATCACATATAAAAGATTCAGCCCGGTCATCCATTCTTGACAACATTCTCACTATAGAAAGCCTGTGAACACAGTCCTTTCCTGAGCACTTTGAACAGGACATGCAGCAACATTTTTTTTAAACTCTGCTTGAATAAAAAAGAATGTTTGCATCTCATGTTATCCATTAACTCAAAGGAACCATCACATATCAATCAGACTACATATAAAGAGGAACATAATATCACAATCAATCTGCACTCCTTTTCTAATTAATATGGCTTAACCAGGCACAATGGGCAGTCTGCGTAAGAACACTCCTGTGACTGTCATATAAAAAGTAATCTGGAAAGGTTAAAAGGATTTCAGTCCAAAAACCTTGTTATTTTTTCATCACAGCTCAATTTCTTTTTAATTTGCAGCTTTAGAAGGGAGAAGTTGACAGCAGTATTTGAAGCCCAAGAGTTAGTATCATCATTACACATACACAAACCAGACATAATATTTACTTCCCACAGAAAGACATTGTAATGCTTTCATTATAATTAGCAAAATGCTTTGCAATCCACAGATGGAAAACACTGTCTAAAGTCAAACAATTCTTATTCATAAGAAAGTTTTTGCTTTTCAGCCCACTTCTACACTGCTGTTAACGTTTTGCTTTTTCTTAGTCTTACAGAATCTTCTGCTGTTTGATCTTTAGTTTGTACTTTTATCCTCATCCTTGGAAGCAGATTACACTGGCTTTTGGCATAATGCTTTGTACATTTGTCCTACGAATATCAAAAAGCCTCACCATTTTATGCAGTCATTAGGAAGCAAAATATCAATTTCATAAATGGTAGTATAATTCACATTGCAAAATAGCTTTTTGTCATCTTAGCTCTTCATTCTTTAACTGACAGTCCCCACGGAGAAGTAACACTGCTCAACTTCAGTCTAACAGATTTCTGCTTTTAAAAAAATCTTTTATTTTTCTGTTTATCAAAGAACAACAAGACACAGAACCTTGAGACAGGCAAGGAACAAATAAATAGTATTGTTACCCATACCTGTTCTGTACTCACACTTTGTCAAGAGAAACCATCCTGAATCTTCTGTCCTGAGGCATTAAAGCAAAGGTTGCAATAACCTTTGCTCATGAAAGATCCTGTGGCTTTTCCCATAAGCTTTAGGTGACAACTGCAGAACCTTGGACAAAAACCAACTCAGGAAACTGCCTTCCAACTACATCAAATAAGTTCTACAGGTTCAACTGAGTAATGTATTTTTCTCCACTATCCATCTTAAACTCCTGTTGCTGGGCAGCCTTTAGTAATACGAACATTTTACACAAGAGTTTTTTCTAATTCCAAACACTCTTAAACATTTACATTTCAAAAAGCATCTTAACAACAAAATTCAAAGAAGCCATAAGGCTTTTCTATTTGCCATCTTATGTTAAAGAAATAACTTGTGCTAACACAAATTTTTTTAAACTCTGCCCCTAACTGCACAGTTGGTAATTTCTTATTCCTTTTTATTTTTCTCTTACAAATGATGAAAAAAAAAATATTCTTGAAGCTATCTTGTTTAAGTCTGATTGTGAATTCTTAACACGAGGAAAGAAAAGATCTGTTTCCTTGTTTTTCACGCAGCAGATCTAATGGACAAAATGTTTTTAGTTAATTAGAGTAAACCTGAATTGTTTAGAGAAGGAAAATGGTCAAAGGTTACTTTCAGCTGCTCAAAAATGCAAGTAGAACCCCTGAATTAGCTTATAATGTCATTGCAAGCCTGAAATTTATGGGAACATTAGGACCAATGTTCTGTGAATATTATGGCTGAAACTTTTAGAAAAACTAAACTCAGCAAAGCCACTAGAGAGCCACCAGCATGTCTGCTGCCCCGTGGCAGTTTCATAGTTGAGCATTATCTGCCTCTGTCCATCAGCAACCCCTGGGTAGTGACCCTTTCTGAGGAGGCCACTCATCTTGGCCAGCTCTGTTTCAGTAGCTTGCACAGGCTGAGGCTTATTGTCAATGAAGGGCAGGTTGGCCATCTTGGTGCACAAGGAGTGTCATATTAAATCACTTTTAATAGACTTCATTTTGTGGACTCATGCCTTGATCCGTTGGAAATCTCAAACAGTTACATAAATGTTGAATGTCTTTGTACTAAACGATACAGGTTTAAAGGCTACACTTTTTTAAGAAACACCATTTCCACACCTCATTTCTGAGTTTCCCCCTGTCTTACAGTACATAATACTGAAAAAGATATATATTCTGTGAAGAAAATGTCATCTCCTGTGAAGACAAAGCCATTAAGGTACTTCTGGTCTGCATAGGCTTATTTCCTTTTAACTATGAACATTTTTGTCCACAATTTGTTTTAGATAATAATATTATCCTCTAAGTATTTCAAATGATATATCGAGTACTTATTTTATCAAACAGCTGCCATAAAACGGAAGATTAGGATTCAAAAAGTCAGTCAGTGACAGCATTATAATTGCATATACAATCCTAAAACAGCCATGGGCATATGCAGTTTTGAATACCATTTTCCTAAATTATTTCCTCAATAAATCGTCCCCTTATGATCTTAAAAATACATGTGAAACTCAGCACCAAATAAAGACCAGGTAATATTTTCACAGATAAACTACAGGAAAGAGTGCAAAGTTTGTCTATGCATTTTGAAATTCCAGTTTCTAATATGAGCAAGTGAGTTTGGGATTTTTTGGAGGACAGGGAGAACTGGAGGGGTAATATTTTTTGTTTAAATGCAATAATCATGATATTTTAGAAGAGTGATAATCTATAAGGAAGTTCCCACTTACTAGGAAGCATTAGTCCCTAAATTTGACTCCAGTATCATACACATAGTAAGTTGCACACTAAGCAGTCCTCTTTGAGGTTATCAGGAACCACAGTACACTAGGTGATAATGCATGTTGTTTCATTAATCTTCAGTATTCAAGTTTAAGGTTTGGGGTTTTTTTTGCAACTTTCATGCTCTTCTCACACTTTGTTTTTTGGTTTGGTTTTTTTTAATGCAATATATTATACACATGCTCATTAAGATGAAAAGAACCAACTAGCAATATTTTCACAAAAATATACTTTCTTTCATAGACTGTGAAATAATTTAACAAGTATGCATACATATCAGGAACAATTACTTAGTTATGCCATGTATTTCATCTATTACATTGTATTTCTCTTTCTGAACTCCTACTGTACAAAATTCTCCCACCCGATTCTCATAAAATACAACAGCATTGCATGGACGATCATTACAGAGTTATATTTCGGATTTAAACTGTTTCAAGCTGAATAAAATAAAGCAATTTCTGTTTAAAAATTAAAGCAAAATTTGCTTAATAAATTATTATTTAATGGATATCCATAAAGGTTTTATAATGAAATCCAGATCAAGTCTTTATATTTTCAAATATGTGTATATCAAATGACAGTGGGATTCACAACTAACACCAAGAAAATAGAGATTTTTCCCTTTTTTCTTTTGTTGCCAGTTTTTTCAGCTTTGTCCTTCAGCAAGTTATTTAAAACTTCAACTATTTCTGCTCTCAGAATTTATTTGTTCTTGTCTCTCCTCAGTGAAGTTATAGGGCTAATTTATATGCAGCAAACACATAAAAATTCCACAAGAATCTGCATAAATATTTCTCTATCCTTTTATATAATATATCACTGTTACAGTACTTGATTTCCTCACAGTTTTAACAAAATACATGTTCTATACCTCTTAAAAAATCATGAGAGAATACCTATTAGATAAGAAGCAAGAAAAAAGTGTGAAAAGTTAAAAATGCTGCTATGGCTTTCCTAAGGAAAAACAAAACCAAACCCAACCCATTCTATCAATACAACAGTCTTAGAGCCCATATTATACACAGCCCAACTCAAAACAAAACACAGATGTTTTGCCCATCAAAAATTTTTTGATAGCTGTTTAGTCTTTAACCAGAAGGGCATGTTATAAAGAATAAGACAATAAGCAAATTTCATTTTAGCAGTTTTATTGGCCTATGGTGGAGAAAGTTATAATCAATATATCATACTTTTTTTCCTCAAGTCTGGTATTTCCCATGCCCTCAAACACTGTCATATCTGGGTTTTGTATAAAAAGAAAAAAAAAAAAAAAAGAAAAGAAAAAAGAGAAGAAATATTAATTGCTTTATTTAAGAAAATAGGAAACCTTCTACATTATTGTAAAGTAGAGCAGGTACATCAAAAGCACTTTCAGGATATTGACTCTTTCCCAGATTCAACATTAAAACCTAGGGATGAAATTCTGTTCTACTTCTCTCTAGTGACCACTTTCGTTGAAATAGCAATTTTTTTGGATTTATTGTGAAGTAGCAGTACAGGAGATGACCCCTTAAAGCAGTCGATTGTCTCTCTTGTAGCCAATTATGCAATTCCTGAATTTGATTTCCAGCACACATGAAGCACAAAATGTGCTTTAGATAAAAAGAACAGAGACAAACATTAAGCAAGAGGAGGGCTATATTCAAGTGCTCTACAATGAGATTTTGGAAGATGTTTTCAGTTTTGGTATCTGCTGCTCTGTGAACATGCTTTTTGAGATCAGCATCTGTGAATGCAAGTGAGACTTATCATTTTCATCCCTTTAGAATGGGTTTTAAACAATATGAATCAATTACTTCCATACAAAAAATGTGATTGTGAAGTTGAAAAGCACTTCTGTCTGTCTGAGGTGATGTTTTTACAGATATTGGAAATTTTGCTCCAATTGTATGTGAACATGTTCCCTTGGTTTTTCATTCTTTGGGACTGGGAATTTATATCTCAGGGCAGAAGAATTAAAAACAACAACCCTAAGCAAAGGCTTGCCAGAATTTTATGCCTGTTCCTTTTTCTTCCAATTATAGCTCCAAATTTTATTAAAAAAAAATAATAATTACCAGAAAATAAAGGTATTCTTTCTTTTTTTTTACAACAAAATGACATATTGAGCAATTGCCATATGGAATAAGGGAATACAAGTGATTGTGTGTTCAGGCTGTCATTACTAAATCTAATCTCTCAATTCAGTGAGAAATATCTTTGATATCAGCTCACTGAATTTCAAGAAAGAATCTTCCTCTATAATACTTTCCACAAAAACCACGATATAGTGTTATGTGCAAAGCAACAGGCCTGACACCAACACGGAGTGTGAATATCTTTATCAGAGCCATGGCAAGCGTTATTTCCTAGGTCATTCTTTCCTGAAAAAATGATGATTTCCAAGACTTTCAGTCAAGAGCTCACTCTTAACCCCAAAAATTTTTCCATAGGCACCAGGCCCACTTTTCAATAAAATTCATTTCAAACAGTATAAAGGTACTATAGAACTAAACTCACTTTCGCAGAACTTAGTAGAACTTTTCTGCTCATATTTGAGATCCAGAAGACATATTTGATCTTTGTAGGTATAATGCCTCTAATCACTGTGGCTGGATAATCTTCATCCTTAGCTAAACACATTAATTCAGAACTATAGTACCAGTAATTCAGTTATGAAGGTTTTGCTTGTTTTGGTTTAGTTTTGTACTAACCAGGAAACAGTCACTCAAGGGTCCTTCCAAACCTCACCACATTCAGTTTGCTTAAAATCTGAATACATCTTCAGCTACTAGTGAACAAAAAAGTGATGTATCCAATACATCTTTTCCTGTCTCTTGTCAGGTGCTCCACTGAAAACAGAATTACAGGAAGTACTTAACAGAAAACCCTTTTGTAGTGAATTCATTATCTTCTGTAATGTCTTTATTTCAGTGCAACTTCCTTTCCATTCACATGATTTGTATTTCCTGTCACAGTCTAAGGAATTTCTATATTTCCCTTTCATAAATCCATCATATGAGCTAGGTTTAAGGAAGTCAATAATATTACAATTTTTTCCCCCATTCATTTTTTAGAAAGAATAGATTGTTAGAATGTCTATGTTAATGATGAAAAGAAATACTGCAATTGTGCAAAAGAACTTAGTTATTAAAATCTGAATTAATCATATTCATTGCCTTTTAATGTAGTATCCACAAGATCTAACAACTGATTCTCTTCTGTCTGGGTTTTCTCTTTGCTCTTGTAATATTAGTTGGTTGGTTTTTTTCCTCTGATGTACTACTATTTATGCTCTATGAGCTATCCTACCTGTAACATTTAAAGTAATGATTACACAGGTCAGAAAAGATGTCACAAATGTTTTGTGAGTTCTTAAATTCAAATAAAAATTTCAGATTTAAGAAAAGACTTGCATATTTTTCCTCCTTTTCAAGGGGAAAACATAGAGTCATTTTCTAATGGAGAAAATGTATTGAAGCCATTGGAGTTATACCAACAGATAATTTGACTCCAAAGGTATCAGCATTTGAATGCTGCAGTATTGCCCAATTTAATTGTTTAGCAGACATGAGTCAATATATCTTGTTCAGCTCTTACTGAAAAGTATAACAAAGGAGATGTTTTTCTGTGTATCCAGGGCATACTGATATTCTTCTGAATTCCATGAGATGGAGGAATAAAAACTTGATAAAATATTGAATGTAAAAGAATGGCGCCATGTTTTGAGTCCGGCCACAAAGATCAGGTGGATGAGGCATTTTCTGGGCAACCAGGAAAAACATGAAGAGCAGAGAACAGATTTGTGGTGGATCTCTTTCATCATCCAGACAACCACTGGGAAAGGAAGGTAGCCAGAACATATTGGCAGCGAACTCCTGAAACGTCCTAGTGACATTTTTGTTTCTATAAAGGTTGAAGAAAGCAAGTGAATAAGAGGTCTTCTGGCTGTCTTTCTGGCCAGCCTGGAAGAACTGGTTGAGAATGTGTAGACTCAAAGTAACTTGTCTGAGAGTGACCATGAAAAAGATGACAGAATTTTCTTCAGACAATTAGAAAGGAAAACATAAACATCATAAATCATGAAGCTTAGGACAGTAGACTGCAATAAACACTAGAAAGTGGAAATGCTAGAATTTTACATAGTGTCAGTAAAAATGGGACAACTAATTGGGGAGAACTGGTAGTGCTGTTAAAAACAAAACGAACAAACAAACAGGATGCCTCATAGGCACAAAGTACCCTGAACTAGAGTATTAACAGTCTGGGAATAAAAATCAGAAAGCCAAAACATAACTTGTGAGAAAATACTCCATATTTACATTATTAGTAGTAGAAGATTAAGAAAAATGTTGATCTATTCCTCAGCAGGAATCTTGAGAAGTTCACAGTGTTAATGAAATCTTTGCTTCTGTCTTCAGTGAAAATGTCAATGTGATCTTAGAGATCAAAAAATTAGCAACAGAAATGTAGATGAGTAATAAAACCAGAACAGTGACAAACAGATTGGAAATAGGTAAATGAGAGGTTTTAAGATAAGATAGTCTCACTGAAAATTCTCTGCAGGTATTTTCCTTCAACCATTTTTTTATCTCAGGGATGATAAATAATTATATTTATAAAAATAAACAAGGCTTCACAAAACTGGGAAAAGGCCACTCTTACATTTATTTAAAAAAAAAATAATAATAAAGAAAAGACAAGGGAGACAGGGAAGAGGAGAGAAAACCACTCAGCTTAATTTCAGTTCTGGAAAAGCCCTGGAACAAATAGTCTAACAAATCATTCATAAACACCTAAAAGACAGCAAAGGCATAAGTGACTGCCAACATAGACCTTTCAATATCAAACCATATTAAATGAATCTAATCCTTTGCATGGGAAAATTATCGGAAATCTGGAGGTTTGCCATACGCATGTCATATCTTGTGACATAAACCAAATCATCCTGTGGCTGAATTTTCATCCACAATGGGGACTTTTAGAGGCTCTCAAAGAAGGTTTGTCTTAATCCCCAGGAAAGTGGAAGCAGAATGACCTAAGAAACTCACTTCCCATACCGACCATTTTTTTAGAATAATATCTGATAGAATCATAGAATAGTTAGGGTTGGAAAGGACCTTAAGATCATCTAGTTCCAACACCCCTGCCGTGGGCAGGGACACCTCACACTAAACCATGTCACCCAAGGCTCCATCCAACTTGGCCTTGAACACCGCCAGGGATGGAGCATTCACAGCTTCCCTGGGCAACCCATTCCAGTGCCTCACAACCCTCACAATAAAGAACTTCCTCCTTATATCCAATCTAAACTTTCCCTGTTTAAGTTTTAACCCATTACCCCTTGTCCTATCACTACAGTCCCTAATGAAGAGTCCCTCCCCAGCATCCCTGTAGGGCCCCTTCAGATACTGGAAGGCTGCTATGAGGTCTCCACGCAGCCTTCTCTTCTCCAGGATGAACAACCCCAACTTTCTCAGCCTATCTTCCTACAGGAGGTGCTCCAGTCCCCTGATAATCCTCGTGGCCCTCCTCTGGACTTGTTCCAACAGTTCCATGTCCTTTTCGTGTTGAGGACACCAGAACTGCACACAATACTCCAAGTGAGGTCTCACAAGAGCAGAGTAGAGGGGCAGAATTACCTCCTTCGACCTGCTGGTCACACTTTTGATGCAGCCAAGGACACAGTTGGCTTTCTGGGCTGTGAGTGCACACTGCCGACTCATGTTCATTTTCTCATAAGCCAAAACCCCAAAGTCCTTCTACACAGGGCTGCTCTGAATCTCTTCTCTGCCCAGCTATGTAGCTATGTCTGGGATTGTTCCGACCCAGGTGTAGGACCTTGCACTTGGCATGGTTAAACTTCATAAGGTTGGCATCAGCCCACCTAACAAGCGTGTCAAGGTCCCTCTGGATGGCATTCCTTCCCTCCAGTGTACCAACCGAACCACACAGCTTGATGTTATCGGCAAACTTGCTGGGAGCACACTCAATCCTACTGTCTATGTCACCGACAACGATGTTGAACAAGACCGGTTCCAACACCGATCCCTGAGGGACACCGCTCAATACTGGTCTCCAGCTGGACACTGAGCCATTGACCACAACTCTTTGTGTGCGGACATACAGCCAGTTCTTTATCCGCCAAGTGGCCCACCTTTCAAATTGATGTCTCCCCAATTTAGAGGCAAGGACGTCGTTTGGGACAGTGTCGAATGCTTTGCACAAGTCCAGGTAGATGACATCAACTGCTCTATCGTAGTCTGTCAGTTCCATAGCCCCATCATAGAAGGCCACCAAATTGGTCAGGCAGGATTTCCCCTTAGGGAAGCCATGCTGGCTGTCACCAAGCACCTTGTTGTT